>PVJX010004798.1:0-59086 GCA_004027295.1 Dolichotis patagonum
TTTTTTTTTTTTTTTTTTTTTTTTTTTTTTGGTACCAGGGATTGAACTCACGACCTCACGCTTGCCAGGCAGGCGCTTAAGCCACTGAGCTAAATCCCCAGCCCTTTTTTTAAAATAATTCTTATCACTTGACTCTTATTTCAGAAAGATTTCTTTGGGGAAAAACAAAAGGTTGGGAAAACTTCTGAAATCCCAAACATTTACATATCAGGAAAATACATAAATTAGCCAACACCAGGAGATGAATGGAAATCAGTAAATCAAGCTTCTAATAATGTCAGAAGCACCTGCATTAATATTAGGTAAGCCAGATGTGGTGATATGTGCTTATAATCCTACCATCTGGGAGGCTGAGGCAGGAGGATCACATTTCAGGCTGGGTAACTTTGTGATTCAGAGCAAGACTCTCTCAAAATACAAAATCTTTATTTATTTTTGTGTGTGGTACTTGGGATTGAATCCAGGGCCTTGTGCATGCAAGGCAAGAGCTTTAACACTGAACCACATCCCCAGCTCTAAAATATTTTTTAAAAGAACTGAGGATATAGCTCAGTGCAAAGGCACTGGGTTTAATTCCCCATACCACCAAAAATAAAAATAAAAAAATAAATAGATCGAAAGAAAGAATAAACTTGTGAGACCAAAATATAAGAAAACATTTCATTTAGATAAACTAACCTAATGAAATAGCCTTTTAAAAATAAGCAAATATGGCCAGGGGTTTAGCTCAGCGGCATAAGCACCTACCTGGCAAGCACGAGGTTGTGAGTTCAATCCCCAAAAAACAACAACAACAACAAAAAAGGAAATATGTTTAATAGGGATCAAATTCACATTGTAAGATAAATATAAAATAGATGCAGACATCAGAGCACCAACACTTGGAATCAGATATATAACATATAACATGGGTTGCATAATGTAAAACACGGGTGCTGATTTTTTCTTTTTCTTTTTTTTTTTTTTTTTTGAGACAGGGTCTCATTATGTAGACTAGGCTGGGCTTGAACTCACTGTGTAGCTTAGGTTGGCCTCAGACTCACAGCAATCCTCCTGCCTCAGCCTCCAGAGTGTTGGGTATACAGGCATATGCCACTGACCCATTTCACAGGTGCTATTAACATAAAACCAGGAACGAACAGCATGTGATAATATTGTTATAGAAGGAAAGGTTTTCCCTGTGCACCATGCATGCAATAGGAGACGAAACCAACTCAAAAAACATAATTTGCTGGCAGTGCTTGAAGCACTTGCTTGTTTGCTATTTTTCTACCACAAGAAAGCACTTTGAGAGAACTCAAGAGCTCACAAGTTCTCAGCAGGATGTCAAAGCCCACTTCTTAAACCATGGGTGAGAACCCATTAGGCACTGTAAGAGCTGCCTCATTCCAGGCTAATTCTAAGTCCAAACTCCATTAGCACTCTGGAGGCAAGTGGTAAACTGGATTTCCTCGAGGCACCACACCCACTGGAGAGGCCCTGGGGCTCCTCAGCTCCCTTGCACTGCACTCTGAGAAGGAACAAACCTCCAGGAACTGAGCTTCAGATTTGTCCCTGCAGAACGTGCCTGGAGAAGACAGATTCGGCGAAGCCCAAAACAGGCAGGAGTCTTTTGTACCTCCCCTGCCCTGGCTTGAGCAGAAGCTGGAACCTTAATAGACTGTCCATTGTCCAATGATCTTGAGGCATCACTGTCCTTAAAGTAGCAACTGGTAACTCAGACCATCCTGGAGTGCCTGATTCTCTCCTCTGATCCTTTACTGACAGGCTCTGGAATTTATCTCCTAATTCTAAATCCTAGACACTTCCCTAAACCTTTATCTCTGTGGAATTTCAAGCCATCTTCATTTCCCCTTTCTTTCCCAGTTCTTCTTCTTTTTGGATATACTTTTTACCCTTTGAAGTTTATAAATGACCTTTAAGACAAGCCGCTGGCCCCGCTGTGTAACCATACCTACTCCATGTCCACTCAGCCACCACAGCACAGCCCACCCCCACTGAGCCCTTGCTAGGGGCCAAGTGCCATCTAAGTTCTGCATGTTGGCTGATGTGTTGGCTCCTCACCACAACTCTACAAAGCACACATTTTAAGAGGAACACTTAAGACACAGTGAAATTAATTCACCTGTCCAAAGTCACACAGCCAGTAGTGGGCTTTGAATCAGGGCCTCCCAGCAACAGAGTCCATGGGTCTCACCACTTAACAATTCCAAATCTTTATGATTTGCCCAATGACCCACACTGATACAAGGATCATAACGATGTACCACAGTCCAAATCACAGCCCACAGCAGCAGTCCAGACACTGGTCCTGTGTGCAAACCCACACCAACATTACGTGGACATTGCGTTTTCACCAGTCTGCTTGAGGAGAAGCAGTGGGGCAGCAGGTGCGTGACAGCTTCCTGTCTGGGTCCCCAGTGCCTAGGAGGCAGAGGCAGGATGCCCAGCAGGCAGCCAGTCACAGGGACAGAGGAGCCAGCAGCAGGAGGGGAAGACAAAGCTCTCTTACAAGGAAGAGAACCGGAAGGGCCCAAGGGGTGGACTGTAGCACTCACTTCTCATGGCTGGGGGTGCAGCTCAGACATAAAGCACTCACCAAAGATGTGCATGGTCCTGGGTTTGATCCCCAGGACCTAAAAAAAATTGTTTTAAGTTTCACTTCTCTAAGAAGCATTGTGCTATTTACATGTCCTCTTACCTTAGAGAAAGAAGACCCTGTGAGCTGTCCATACTATCATTTAACAAAGATGACTAAACAGCTCACCTCAGTACCTGCCACTGTGCCACCGTGACACTGAGATTCTGTTTGCTGTCCTGGATCTCACAATCGCAAAAAAGGCTTTTCATGTTCCTAGTTTACAGAGTGGGCTCAGGCACCCGTAAAGTTGACTAAACTATGGTTTCCCACAGAGCGCCAGGCATTTGGAAAAGGATGCTGGCAGGAATGAGAAAACCCGGGAGAGGGGGTTGTGCCAACCCAACTATATTCAAAAGGCTGCAGGGCCTGAGACCTGCCACTTAACTACCTGGGTCCCATCAGCCCTGACAAATAAATACAGGCACACAAGCAGCCTCACACATATCTACGAACCCACTTCTGACAATACAGTAAGCGGCTTAAGAGGCTAATTGAAATTTCTTCCCAGGAACATTTCCCTTAATTCCCCCTTGGCAACTACTTCCCCAGTCCAGGGTTTTGTTTATATCCAGTCATGCCAATACTTTCACTTAGATATGTTAACGTGAATATGATTTTTCAGTTTATAGGGAGGAATTAGGAATTATTGGCACACAAATGCCTTTGCACAACTTTTAAAATTCTTCCAAATGTTTAAATAGAATCAACACTAACTCTGCCTTCTATATGAGGAAAATGAACTGCTAAGAAAACCTGTTATCAATCAGCTTTCCCCCACT
Source organism: Dolichotis patagonum (assembly GCA_004027295.1). Classification (NCBI taxonomy): domain Eukaryota; kingdom Metazoa; phylum Chordata; class Mammalia; order Rodentia; family Caviidae; genus Dolichotis; species Dolichotis patagonum. The sequence goes on from PVJX010004798.1 coordinate 3,421, forward strand.
ATTAAATACAGTATTTCCTTGTCCTCAATTTAAAGTATATCTGACGACTGTCAAGCACGGTGGCACTTGCTTGTAATCCCAGCACCCAGGAGGTTGAGGCAGAAGGACTGCTGCAAGTTCAAGACCAGTTGGGCTACACAGTGAGTTCAAGGCCAGTCTGAACTACATAGGAAGACCCTGTCTCAAAAAACAACAACAATCACAAAAAAGTATATCTGATGATGGGCAGTTTACTGATTGTGTGGACTTTACACTTAACCCGTCTTTAACCCAAGCAATTGTTCCCACATGTGTGGCTCCGCTGTCTGTGGGGTACTGGTAACAGCAGAGAGGGAGCCCAGTAAGGCAGGAAGTGGGGTGAGGGTTGTTGTTAGGTTTGCATCTTTCCCCTCAAAGACTCACACAGTCATAGGTGGGGCTTTTTCAGAGTTGCTGATCTAGAATGTTCGATGCTGGCATTAAGGGTGATACTAAATCAGGGCACTGATTGATTTAATCCTAGTAGCCTAGATACAATATAAAAGGGACAGATGTTGATGGGTCCCTTGCTTGCTGACTTTTGCTGCCTTCCACCTGCCAGGAACTGTTTCTCCTCTGCCAAGCCACCCTGCCTCGGAGCCTTCCGATTATGGACTGAAAGCTATGCAGACTATCAGCCAAATAAGCCTTTCCTCTTTAACTTTGAGTATCTCGTACTTGTCTCAAGCATCAAGAAAAGTAACCAAGACAGTTGTCCATTCCCATTTGGTAATGGTTCTACAAGTCCTAAATGCCAGGTCCTTTCTCTTACAGAGAAGGGGAAGGATGCTCACTCAACACAAAAAGATTCTGAAATAGTTTCTGAATTTGAAACCAGAAAATACATACAACATTCAAATCTGACTCTTGTTTAAGGCCTAAAACTTCTATGCTCTGACAAAAAAAAGATAAACTGACATCCCAAATTATTGGCCATAGAGTTCCAAATGACGGTTAAATAAATCAAAATTTATCTGGGCCTGGTGGCATACACCTGTAATTCCAGCACTTAGGAAGCTGAGGCAGGAGGATTGCCACAAGTTTAAGGCCAGCCTGGGCTATATAATATTATAAGAAAGAAAGAAAGAAAGAAAGAAAGAAAGAAAGAAAGAAAGAAAGAAAGAAAGAAAGAAAACTAGTCAAAACTTCTAAGGGAGTCACGGCATCTGTTTTATAATGTCTGCCAGCTCTGAGAAGCTTAGTTTAATCAAGAAGTTTGGCTTCTATTTTTTAGCTCTAATCCTACCCAGAGGGACATGGTGATGCACATTTTTAATCCCAGCACTCAGGAGGCTGAGGCAGGAGGATTGCCATGAGTTCAACGTCAGCCTGGGATACATAATGAGTTCAGGGCTAGCCTGGACTACATAGTGAGACCATGTGTGAAAAAATAAATAAATAAATAAATAACCCTACTGGAAACATTTTCAACTCATTTGTAGATGAAATAGTCTTCTAAATACCAAACCTGACCAGGTTTAGCACTGTAACACTAGGGGAGATTCACAGCCAGGTTAGACATCATGTCATTCTTTTCCTTTACTTAGTCACAATTTCACAGTGGAAATAGTCAGGTAGTGTCTGTAAAATCAAGTGTGTGGTGTAATTCTGATGTTCATTTTAAATTGAAAAGAGCCTTTAGAGTTACTGAATGCCTAGAAAGAACAATGTCATTTTCTTTTCCTCCCTGTCCCCTGTCCCCACTTTATCTCTAAGGAATTATTCACCCTGCGGCCTCTAAGCTGAGATCAGTGAAGCAGTCAAGTCAGGGAAACCAGGCTGGGCAGACCCATACGTAGTCCCATGTGACAGCAATTAATATCAAGTGGCCTCTGCTGATTAACTGGAGGAGAGGACGAACCTGCTCGCCAGGCCTTTGTCCTCCGTGAGGCGGAGGCAGGGCTTAGACAGGGATGAAATGATTTGTCACATGCAATAGAAATGGAACGCATCTTAAAATGTCATTTTCAGATCACAGCCCGGGCGAGGGAGAATAATGAAGCTCTTTGCAAGTCCTTAGCCCCGCTTCATGGAGACTGAGCTCTGCAGGTTCCAAGATAAGAACCCACACGGCCACTAGCATTGACTTGCCCAAGGTCACACGGGGAGTTAGTGAGAGTACAAAAATTAGAATCCATATTCTTTGTGTCTCCAGTTCATAGCTTGATGCACTGGAATGAAAGAATATTCCATAAAACGGAGCCCTGGAGCCATTATTGCCTGACTTACAGAAATTGAACAAATTATAACAGGCTCAGAATTCAAAAAGAATCAGCTGGAAACTTACAATTGAATTGGAACACATAGCCTGAAGATATAGCACCGGTCACCATTAATTAAAAAGAAAAGGAGGAAATGGTACAGACCTAGAAATACATTGCCTGGACCTGCAAAGCAAGCTATTACCACTCATTCACTATTCAGTGTTTCATTCAAAAATACTATTTACCTACTACACAACCAATGGGGATAGTAACAGTGACTAAGAGACACAGCTCCCACTCCCACAGGTGCAGGCTGGCATCAAACAAGCAGCTCTTTCCCAAATACTGTCAGGAGCGTCTAGGCCTCTGGTCCCCTTATTTATGAGCAACTCTTCCCAATCAAGTTCATAGAAAGAGAAACGAGTCTGAGGGTGGGGTTCACTGAAAGAGTACTTGTCTAGCATGCACCAGATCTTGTGTCAATTCCCCAGCATGGCAAAAACAAACAAACAAACAAAAACCAGCCAATTAAGTTAAATGAAAACACAGTTACTCCAAACTCCCATAAGCACCTAGCTGACATTCACTGTTTCCTAAATAATTGATGTGGACTGTACTAGCTCTATCAGGAACACATGCATATTTTTCTAAATGCCTAAAACTCCTGTAATTAACGTAACAGATGCTCTTCTTCCCTTTCTGGTCCCTCCTTGAATAGTACTTTTCTCCCATTCCTACTAAGACCTCGGAAGGTAGCCAGCAAGTGACCCAGAGAATCCGCATCCTCAAAAACTGTGTCACTCAGCTCTCCTGTTTATTTTGTCCCGAATCATTCCCTGTACTTTCAGTTAAGCTTGGGTGCTTTATTATTTGCACATATCTTAATACTGTGGATAATTTTCCAAGACTACAAACAATTTTAAGATTTTCATAACTCTGGTGCTTCTTAAGGCAAATAAGTCCAATAATAGATTCTTCTATCATTGTTTTCTGGTCCCGGTTTCTAACATCTGAGTTGATTATCACTACATGAAGAAAACTGCTTTGCATGGTGACACATCCAATCCCAGGGCCCAGGAGGCTGAGGCAAGAGCACTGTACATTCAAGGCCCGCTTAGCCTTCATAGCCTGGACTACATAGCGAGACTCTGGCTCAAAACAAGAAAAGAAAGTAGCATGATTGTAAGTTTTTCTTTTTCCTTTTTCTCTTTGATTTTTATGAGACAGTCTCACTGTGTAGCCCAGGCTGGCCTCAGATTTGTGCTGCTCCTCCTGCCTCAGTCTCTCAAGTGCTGGGCTTGCCGTGGTGTATCACCACGCCCAGTAGGGCAGCAAAACTCTTCTGTGCTCTTCAACTTCTATTTTCTATCTAAGAAAACTGAAAAGCCTCATTTCTCTAAGTCTTAAGCTAAGAAAGCTTTCTGTAGGTATCTCCCTGTAAAGGGACATACAAATATGTCACACATCACCAGAGCATTTTATGCCACCGTGGGTGGCATAAAAATTAAATAAAGTGCCATGTAAATCCACAGACAGCAAGCAGCCCTAGGTCAAAGAGCCCAGGCCTCAGGGCTCTCATCTGAAGCTGGAGAGGACAAGCAAGACTTCTTACTCCTCGTCCTGCAGGGTCTCCTCCTCCTCCTGGATCTGTAACTGGTTCTTCACGGGAGCCAGGTTCTCCGTCTTGGCATTGTAGTTCCGAAAGCAGACATTGAGTTTCTCATCAAATTCATTCACGAGGTCCTCCATGGACTTGAAGCTGATTATTTCAGAAGAGAAATTCTCCAGCTCAGAGAGGGAGGGGTCCTCCAGATGGTGGGGCGATGAGCCGTAGAGACAGCGGGGCTTCTCCTCTGGGTCCTCGGAGCAGCAGGGCCGAAGGTCCTCAAACTCTTCATCCAGACTCACCAGGGGGGCCTCCATCCTTGCAGCAGAACAACGGAAACTTTCAGAATCCGTTTCCCTGTGAGAAATAAGCAAGGCAATGTGAGTTTGCCCTGGGCGTTTGTACCAGTCCTGCTGGGGAACCAGGATCACATATTCCATTATCTACATCCATCAGAAAGCAAAAGATTCCGCTTTCCTGGTACCTGTGGTTTCTGTGCTCCCTCACTACTATGTGCACAACGAGTGCTCAGCTCACTGAGTATGTTAATTGTGTACATTAATAGCTAAACCACAGGAACTTTGGAGATACACCTGATTCCAGTTATCTGCTCCACAAAACAAAGCATAGTGTTACACATGCAGCTCCTGCACAAATCTGCATTCTCCTCGGAGCCACTACCAGCCGGGACCTTAGGCAAGGTCCTTAATTTCTCTATGCTTTCTTTTATTCTTCTCATGACAGCAATAATAACAGGCTTGCTCTAAAAGGGTCATTATAAGATTAAAGGAGTAAACACACACATACACATGTCCACAAATTGTGCCTGGTAGATAATAAATACCAATACTGAGCTGAGATATAGTTCAGTCAAGCATGCATGAAGCCCTGGGTTCAGTTCCTAGGGCAACAAAAGATATAAATACATAAATGCCAATGCAGTTCGACATTCTCTTTGTTATTACTATTATCAGAGGCCTTCATCTCTACCAACAGGCTCCAAAACCTGCAAGGTTGTCATAACTCAGTTGGCAAAAAACAAACAAACAAAAAAAACCTGACAGCTGGTTATGGTTTTAATTTATCCTATTTCTTCTTTTAACGGCAAAGTATTAAAATTTTAAGTTATAAAGGTGGTTGGGGGCTGCTCACTGTTAGAGCATAAATTTCACATGCCTGAGGCTCTGGGTTCAGTCCCCAGCACCAAATAAATTCATAGTTACCCCAGACCCAGGTGGATGAAATGCAGAATATGCATTCTGTTATTGCCTTTCCCAATTTGAAATAATCTAAATTCTGAAATATACCAGACCCTGAGGGTTTGGATAAGGCACTATGGACCTCGATATTATTCACTTTTTTTAGTTGGGGGGAATTGTTTGTTTTATGTGCCACTAGAGACTGAATCATATTCCCAACCCATTTTCTGTTTTCAGTGTGAGTCGGTATCTTGCCAAGTCGCCCAGCCTTGGCTCAAACTTGTGATCCTTCTTTCGCCTTAGCTCCCAGCTGGGATTATAGGTGTGCACCACCAACCCCAGCTATTTGTTTTTGAGACAGGGTCTCACCATATAAATAGTTCAGGCTAAACTTGAACTAGTTAAGTATCTCAGGCTGGCCTCAAACTCCCAATCCTCCAACCTCAATTTCCTGAGTATAGGGATGGGGTGGTGAGACAGGGTCTCAAAAAACAAAAACAAACAAACAAACACAATGTAGCTCAGGCTGGTCTCCAACTTGCAGCAATCCTCCTGCCTCAGCCTCCAAAGCACTGCAATTACAGGTATGTACCACCATTCCCAGTTTGAGTGCTGGGAATATAAGTATATGCCACTATGCCTGGTTATTTTTACATAATTATTTATTTTTAGCAATGCTAAGAATTGAACACATTCTAAGCAAGCGCTCTACCTCCTAGCTACACTCCATTAATAAATAAGGACTCCCCTCATTAATAAATAATAGGAACTAGTAAAACATTAATAGAGATTTCCTACCAGATGCCGGACACAGTGGCATTTGTCTATTGTAGCTCTAGCCATCTGGGAAGCTAAAGCAGGAGAATCCCTTCAGCCTAGGAGCTCCAGGCCAGCCCGGGTAATACCAAAAACCTTTAAAAAAAAATGAAAATGATAATAAAAATAGCCAGGCATGGTAGTACATGCCTGTAACTCCAGAACTCTGGATGCTGAGGCAGGAGGATCACAAACTCTAGTCCAGCTGAGGCAATTTAGCAACTTATTGAAGCCCTGTCTCAAAATAAAAACTAAAAAAAGGGCCAGGGATATAAAAGGCCTTGAGTTTAACTGCCAGTACCATGCACACACACACAAAAGACTTTCCCACAGGAACTGAATCTTACCCAGATACAGAGCACATGCCCAAGAAGAGAGTATCTCACTAAATTATCCTATGATCCTGTAAGAAGCAGACCCAGTCACCCACATGTTCGCAGCTAACCTCGTGCCCATTGTGGGCACTGCACCTGGGGACTCTGTACACTCAGGCCTCCCTCAATGTCCCAGCACTCCAGGTCCACCCCTCCTGGGCCTCCCCCATACTGCCTGAAGCTGTGGGCGAGGTCCCTGCCCAATTTTGATTTGAATTCCTTCAGGGCACAGACGTCCTCTGGATATCCCCCCCCCCGCACCCCCCCCACCCCTAGCACAGGGCTGCTAGGCAATCAATCAATGTGTGCTCACCAAAAACTGATTCTCTGTCCCCTACATACAGTTTCCCAGAGGCATCACTGTGGATCATACCCTTCCCCCAACCTCCTTCCCCAGGACACCAGAAGACAGCCCAGTTTTCCTCTCCTAGTCTGTTTAGCGCTGATCCAGCTAGATGCTGACATTGGAAACATATCCTAAGGAGAACGAAACAGGCAGCAAAACCCAGGGTTTGCCCTGGTGGTGCCTAGCCCTCCACACTAGCTGCAAACTATGAACTAGTGGCCGCCAGCCAGTGGTTCACCTGCTGACTGTGTCACTGAAAGTTCTAAAAGGTTTGCCATCACTGACCTAAGCTCTAAGCCAGGTGGATGTCGTCCTGAGGAGGGCTGGTGAGCATATCTTTACCGGCTTTTGCTGGGATAAAGTCCGTTACCATCGTATCAGAACAGATTGTGAGCATTTAATTTGCAAAGGTAATATAACAGAATCTTGGAATGCAAAATGACAGGAAAGCAGTACCATTTATCGGAAAGAATCCGACTTTGAAAGCCCACAGACCAGGCTGCGGTGTAGTTTAGTGATAGAGTGATTTCCTAGCACGGGTAAGCCCTAAATTTAATCCCTAGCACTGTGAAAACACCCAACAGACCTGCCAATGATTGGCCGAGTAGGGAATCCTAATTTCCTCCTTTGTTATAATAATGAAAGTGTTCACATAGAATTAACTTCTTTACAAATTAACTTCAGTAATTTTAATTGTAGCAATATATTTTCATAATCTTACTTAATCCAATATACCCAAAATATTACCATTCAATACACTATCCACATGTAAAATGTTAATGAGGTGATTTACATATTTAATTTTTTTAAACAGTAGTAGGGATTGAACTCAGGGCCTTTGTACTGAACTATATTCCCAGCCCATGTCTCCTTAAACTTCCCAGGCTTGACTCCAACTTGCCATCCTCCTACCTCATCCTTCCAAAATGCTGGGATTGCAGACATGTGCCACCAAGCCCAACTGAGCTCTTTTCATTTTTATGCGGAGTTCTTTAAAATCCAATGTGCAAACCAGGCGTGGTGGCATACGCCTGTAATCCCAGTACTCGGGAAGCTGAGGCAGGAGGATTGTGCTGTGAGTTCAAGGCTAGCCCCATCTACACAGTGAGTTTAAGGCCAGCCTGAACTACATAGCAAAAAAAAAGAAAAGAAAAGAAAAGAAAAACAAAAAAAAGAAAAGAAAAGAAAAACAAACACACAAAAAAGAAAAAAATCCGAAGTGCACTTTACAGTCTCTCTCTCTGGACTGGTCCCCTCTCGAGAGCCCAACAGCCCCACGTGGCTGGTAGCAACCACAGGGCACAGCACAGATCCACAGCGACAAGCCACTATGGCCAGTTGGGCTCTTTATTCACGGTTCAGGAATCTTCACAGGCTCTTTGACTATCCCTGTATTTCAGTGAAATTGGCTTCCTTTCTAAATCTAAATATTTCATTGTATGGATGTTTGAAAACCACTATTCAGAGAAGAATCTCATAGGTCTCTGCACCACCAAAGGGGTTCACAGCATGAAAAGAGAGAAAGAAGCAGGGGACGGGAGGTGGAATGTTGTGGGACTTGGAATTGTCCTTGAGCACCAAAAAAGGTGAGTTTAGAAAAGATCTCAAGGTCCAGCGGACAGTAGGAAAGGCTTCAGCACCAGAGGAAGGGCAGTAATTGAAGACTACAAGCCCAGATTCCGGGTTTCTGTCCTGGTGCTACAGCTCCTAGCTGTGAGATCCTGAGCCAATCATCTTCCTGCTTATGCTTCAATGTCCTCACCTATAAATGGGGCTTAAAATGGCGGCTGACCTTGCAGGTTATTTTGTGGACTTAATGAGTTTGTCTTTGAAGTGCTGGCACGATACATGGGTTACAGAAAATGTCCAATAAATGTTGGCAATGCTAGAGAAATCAGGGCAATGTGTTTACACAGAAGTGTGACAAGAGTTTTCCAAGAAAAAACAATTCTTGCTATGGTAGTCTATGTCTGATGCTTCAAAATGATGATCAGATGAAAGAAGTATTGCTGCAAGAATCTAAGTTCTTTTTTTTTTTTTTTTTTACTCACTTGGCCAAAGTTTCCTAGGTCACTAGTCTGATTCCTGAGAGATATGTAGCCTCACCAGCTAGAGTCACAAGCATTTACATCTCCTTTTAACATGCACTCCTCTCTAGCAGTGACAGGGGAGCTGGAATGAGAAGGGGATGCTAACAGTGGTGCTGATTTGAAATGGTACAGTCTAACATGGTGACGGCGAACCTTTTAGAGACCAAGTGCCCAAACTGCAACACAAAACCTGCTAACTTACCACAAAGTGCCAACACTGCCACAGAATCTTAATGCTGGGGTTTTAGTATGAGGTGGCTTGGCTTGCCTGCCAACAGAAAGGGCTCTGTGTGCCCACTGCAGCATCCATGCCGTAGTTTTGCCACCACTGGATACCATTTACCAGTGACAAGGGCCAACCCAGTCAGAACCACAGAGTAAAATTGAGTTTTGTTTTCTTTTTGGTAATGGAAATCGGACTCAGGAGTTGCCGACAGGTGCTGTGCTGCTGAGCTATATCCCCAGCCCAAGACAGAGTGTTTAATATTGGCAACAGAAGATTGTGCTGAAAATGCCTATCTTCAGACTAGTCAGGTTTGAAGGAAAACATAGTCATCTAGGTTATAAAAGAAGAAATGGATGCCAAGATCTAGAGATGGGTATGGTGGTGTACACCTGTGATCCCAGCACTTAGGAAGGTGAGGCAGGATGATTACTACAAGTTTGGGGCCAGCCTAGACTACATAGTGAACTCAAAGCAGCTTTCACTACATAGCAAGACTGTCTCAATCAATCAATCAATTAATCAGTGTTGATAATGGAGACCAGAGCTGGACCTAATGGCTCATATGCTACAATCCCAGCACTCAGGAGGCAGAGACAGTAAGATCATCATGAGCTCCAGCCCAGCCTAGGCTGCACAGTGAGTTCAAGGCCAGACTGAACTACATATTGAAATCCTGTCTAAAAAAAAGAGACCAGAAACATGGCTATGTGAAATAATTCATAATATAGCTGATTGCTTTTATTTCTTTTCTTCTTGTTGTTGTTTTGAGACAGTGTCTTGCTGTGCAGTTCAGGCTGGCCTTGAATATATACAGTACATGCGCCACCACACCCGGCTCCAATCGCTTTTCATCAGCTCACTTCTTAGGAGCCAAGATGCGCTGTATGAATGACCACTGAGAGAAGAAGCTAAAATTGAAAGCCAAAACTAAGAGTCTGAAGTCACTGAGCACCCAGTCCAAACCTGCATTTGTAGAAAGAGCCCAGGCCGCGCTAGAGGAGACAGTCAGGCACTCTGACTGGCCTGACCATTCTCTCAAGACTAGGGCTCTGGGTTGGGCTTGGCATAGCTCTGGCAAGGTGCCCGCTACCTTCCTTCCTTCAGCTCTTGTTTTCTGGCTCCCCTGTAGCTGGGATGACTTCATCCCCCAACTACAATATCTGAAACAAGTCTCTATTCTTCTATCCTGGCAAGCTATCTGAGCCGTCCTTTAAAAGGTAGGGCTAAGGGTTGGGAGTGTAGCTCAGTGGTAGAGCGCTTGCTTTGCATGCTGAAAGGGCCTGAGTTTGACCCTCAGAGCCCAAAACAAAGAAAGCTAGAGTTAATACAAGTAACAGCGATCTTCTTTCTACTTCCCAAAATAAACACATGCATGAAAAAATGGCAGAAAGAGACACCATGGGAGGGTCTTTTCTCTTGATCTTAGAAGAGAGTGCAGAGCTATAAATTGTCCTTTAATCTATTCATTCTCTCTCCCTCTCTCTCCCTCTCTCCCTGTCTCTTTCTTTTTGTTTCCCACTAGATGATGTAATTTGGAAAAGAAAGGACAGGCTCCGAGCTTAACAGAGACCCACTGGGAAACACAGAAGCCTCCCCCTGCAGCGTAATGATGCACAAGCTGCAGTTTTGGGGCTGCAGTCCGAATTGCCAGTCCCTGCTCTGCCGTGCTGAGCACTAACCCTGGATGGGCAGCACGGACCTCGCAGTGCATGAGAGCTCCATTCACCTTTCCTTCTTCCAGTTATATTCCATTGATTCCATGCCCCTCACCCCGACCCATCCCTAAAATCTGCCCTCCACTGATCCACCCTCAGATTCTCATGGCTCCCCAGCCAACAGAGTTTCACCAGCCGCACATTTTGGCAGAAAGAGAGTATTTCATTGCCCACGGATCATCTACCCTCTCGGCGGCGCTGCGCCCCTTCCCCCTCCTGCCGCGGCTCCATTCACCTCCATCTCAGATCCCTTCTCCCCCACGCCGACGGGGTAAAAAAAGGCCCCTCGGGCAGCACAAGGGCAGGGGCACGGAGGAAGCCAGGCTCTGCCCGTTTCAGGGACCGCACACTACTCCAGTGCCTTTCTGGACAAAAAGACGAGGACGCCCGAGCGCAGTGTGGGTCCCCGCCGTGGGAGGGCGAGGAAGGAAGGGAAGGCAGCAGGGAAGCGATGCGGGTTGTGTAACAGAGGCTCGGGCCCAGAGGACGGCGCGCAGCCCCGCACCGCTCCAGCGCCGCGCTCGTCCTTCCCCCGACCCGCGCCGTAGTACAACAATCGCGCCCCGCGCGCGGCCAGCAGTTCTGACTCTGCAGGAACGCACTGTCTCGGGAACCGCTGCACGCCCCGGGGAGGGGCGAGCCCGGCAGAGGTCAGCTTCTTGGGGACAAAGATGATTCCCGGGCGTCAGTCAGCCGCGCTAACGGTCCTGGAAGGAAGAACGGCCCACACTGTTCTGCCACCGTTCAGCGCCATCCCCTGGCTAACCCAAGACCCTATACCACTCCTCCTCCTTTTGCACACCTGCACACACTTGCGCGCTCACACACACACACACGCGCGCGCGCGCGCCAGGCCTGGCAGAGGGCCGACGTTCTGGGACGATGTTCGCAGTGCCTATCATCCTACCACTCCCGGCCCAGCGCTGCGCCCCAGCCGCGCTCCCAGAACTGCTGGACAGGAAGGCGACGGCCTCCGGGTTTTCCCTCGCCAATCCCGGCGCCCCCAGCTCGTCCCGTCGAGAGTCCCAAGTCCCGGGGCCTCCTTCCCTACCCCCACGCTCCCGCCTCGGTTCGCAAGTCCGGTCCAGGCTAAGGTCGGTCTCCCTCGACGTCACCTGTGCGGGTCCTGGCAGAAGGAGGCGATCCCGGGGCTCAGCCGGACAACCCCATCCACAGCCCAGCGGCCGGAGCGCAGCGCAGCGGCAGCGGCGAGCAGAGCCAGCCAGCCTGCGAGCGCGCTCCCCGCAGCTCCGGCGGCGCCCGCTCCGCGCCTCCACCGCCCTCCGCGCGCCCGGCCCGGAGCCCGCGCCCGCGCCCGCGCCCGCCCGCCTGGCACGCGCGAGCGCCCGGACGTCATCCTCGCGTGAACAGGCATGGCCTCCTCCGAGCACGTGGGCCCACTTCCATTAATATTTATGAATTACTGTTTCTGTGCTCTTCAGCAGAGCCCCTTCTGCTTCCCTCATGAATATTCAGGAACGCTGAGATGCGTGCGTGCCTTAACTGCCAATGTGGACACCTCCCGGGCCTGACACCCCAGGCTCCGGGTGGAAAGCCCAGGCGGATGGAGCAGGAGGGCGCCGGCAGACACGCAGCAACCACCGGCCGCTCGTCGGCGCTGAGTGGAAAAGCCAGAACCGCATCGCACTCCACAGAGCCTCAAGCCTTTCTTTACTCAAGGTAAAGAAGGCTGTGGGAACGCTTTGTCACCAAAAGACGCAGGAGGAGAGCTGGAAACAGGCTGGGAAATCTGAGTGCCAGAGCTTGAGGCCCAGTAAACTGTGAGATAATGGAGAAATCAAAAGCTGAGCGTGTGCCAACACCTCGTGGTGAATGTGATCATTATGTACTGTGAAGATACAGTAGTGTAAGTTCTAAAAACAAAAATCCAGAGTCAGAAATGAAACCCTTGGGGCTTTGTGAACATTTAGCCCCTATTCACCGATGCTACTTACTGGGCCCACGCCTGTGTGTATAAATGCTGGCCGTAAGATGTTTCATAACTCCTGGACGCAGACAACGAAGAAAGAGGGCAAGAAAGAAGGCACAGGAAAAGTGTGTCTCGGTGAATCCCAAGTATTTTGTCTGATGGCAAAGGACAGCACCTGCACGCTGAACTGCCCGTCGAGAGCGTGTAAAACAGAGGGATGCTGTCCCTCAAGATAAGAAATTAGCCAAGCTGCCTTTCTGGCGGAACTGACCGGAGGATTTTTTGCTAGAGGAAAGAAAAGGAGTGCATAGTTAAACATCCTATGCCTACCTTCCTGCAACTGTCGCCACTTCTGTGACCTTGGAAAAATTCCCCTGCCTGTAGCTCATTTCCTCACCTGCATCACTAGATTAACAATAGGATAACAATAGCACCCACTCCAGCTGTCGTGAGATTGAGGGAGTTAAAGTGTGTGAAGTATTTCGGGGTGCCTAGGAAGGTACTCTATTAATCTTGGCTAATTATCCTCAGCAGGAGGCTAGGGATACTGTATTAGAGGCCAGCTTTTGCCCAGATCTTCAGAACGTGGAGCACAAACTTACGAGAGGCTTGTGAGGAAACGTTGGAAATGCTGCACAGCTTGGTCTCTGAGAAAGCTCATGTTTAAACCCCTGTGTTCCACATATGAGCTGGTGATCTGGTACAAACTGCCCTTTCTGAGCGTGGCTCATCCTATCTGTGAAATGTGTATTCCAATATCTACTCCAAGGTGGTTATGCAGGTTAATAATACAAGTTGCTTAGCAGTGCCTGGACTGCCAGATGTATTCCATAAGTGAATTTGTAGAAGTCTCAGTTCATAGGGGCTCCAAGCAGCACGCAGAGAGGCATGGCAGAGTATGATTGCTCATAGCGTGGCTGACAGGAAGCAGAGAAAGAGAGGTCAAGGGAGAAAGCAGGGAGAGATACCCTTCTAGGCCATGCCCTCAGTGACCCACCTCCACCAATCAGGCTTCTCATAACCAAATCACATGTAGCTATATACTCATCAATGGACCAATCCACTTCAGAGCATCAAGTCTCAGTAATCAAATTACTCCCTCAAAGCCCCACCAACAAAGGCTTTGAGGAGTCATCTAGATGAAACCATAACACCGTCTACATTACATTTTCTTTATCTAATCATCTCTTGGTGGCTATTTGAATTGTTTCCACTTTTTGGCTATTGCAAATGATACTACTGTAAACATTGGGGTACAGAGCCCAGAAAATGTTTGATCACATGGTACCACCCAGGCTAGAAGCTAGAGAGGTGAAAATGAAGACATGCCTTCAAGAGGCACAGGGTTCATTGTACTGATTTCTAAACCCTGCTCAACTTGAAACTTGTAGTGGGTTGAGTGTACCCCTTAAAATTCATGTCTACTCAGAATCCGAGCATATGATCTTTGCAGATATAATTATTTAAGATGGAGAGGGCCCCTAATCCAATGACAGTGTCACTTACAAACAACAGAAAGCAAATCAATTTCCTCACTCAAATAAAAATCACAAGATATTTGAAGTTGCTCGTTATAATTCCCTATATCATCTTTTTTCCCCCAAGTCAAACAATCCATCTTCATGGTTGCTCATTTGGTGTGGTTTTTGGACACTTTCAGGATTCTGTTGCTCTCCTCTGTTAATACTCTGAATTATTAACTCCCCTTATAAAATGCAACACCTAAAAACAAAATAATGCCCAAAATGAGAGCTGATCAATGCCTTAGAGGGTATATTTCTCCCTTTTCATGAAGCAGTTATCCTGAATTTCACTCATCAAAGTGGCTTTTTTTACTTATTGCTCTTTCCACCAACACATTCCATATTTTGAAAGATCTTTCTATTAAACTTTGGGGTGGGGTAGGGCGGGATTCAGAGGCAGTACTGGAAATTGAAGCCAGGGCTTTTGCAAAGAGGTACATCCCCAAGTGTTTTCATTTCTTTAAATTTTGAAGCAGAGTTTCGTAAATTGCTGAGTTGCCCAGTCTGGGCTCAAACTTGCAGTTCTCCTGCCTCAGTCTCCCAGAGTGCTGGCATGATAGACATATACCACCATACCTGGCTTAAACTACTTTTTCTTTTCTTGGCTTTTTGAGACAGTGTCTTACCATGCAATTCAGTTGGGCCCTGAGCTTCCTATGTATCCTACCCTGACCTCAAACTCAACAATCGTCCTGCCTCTGCCTCCTGAGTGCTGGGATTACAGGCATGCATTACCATATGGGGTTAAACTACATTTTTAAAAGAACAATATTTTCCCCAAAGATTTAAATAACATACACTAAAATTCATGTATTTCCAAGGAAAATATACTCTTATAGCCTCACTACAGGTTAACATATCATTATTAATAATACTTTTAGCTATGTTATTTATTATGAAATATTTTATAGGTCTCACCTGTTCCACATTAATTATTTACATCAAAGAATTTCAGGCTGAGAATGATGAATGTGTGATAATATTTCTGAATAAAGTTAAAGAATGCTGTTCTTTTTTGTGTTTTTAAAATTTTATTAGTACATTTTAGGCATGCATGATAACACTTATTGTAGAGAATTTGTACCTGTACATGGTATATCTTGTTTGTTCTCTTTTTCTCATTCCTGTCTCCTCTCTTCAACCCCTCTTTCTCTCCTTATCTACAAAAGCTTTATTTCCATTTTTCCATCAGTTCTTTTTTTTCTCTTTTCCCTCCCCACCCAAGTTCCTCTTCTCATTTAAACATCTTCTTTCTATTATCTATTGCACATTTTGGTCCTTCTTTACACTTTCAGATTCTCATACCAGAGAAACAATGGAGTATTTAAACATGTGTGTCCAATTTATTCCACTTAAGAGTAGGGTCTCAAGGTGCATCCATGTAGTTACAAATGGCTGAAGCCCATCCTTCTTTATGGCAAAATAGTACTCCACTGTAAGAAAAAAACATGTCTTCTTTATCCATTCCTCTATTGATGGGCACTTGGGTTATTCCCAAGATTTAGTTACCATAAACCATGCCACTATAAACGTAGATGTATATATATTGCTGTGTATGAAGTTTTTAATTCTTTCAGTAAGATACAAAGAAGGAAAATAGCTGGGTTCAGTGGAACCTTTAGTTTTGTTTATTTGAGGGATCTTCACGCTGATTTCCAGTGGGTACACCAATGTACACACCCACCAACAGTGGATAAGTTTTATTTTTCTCCCAGAGTCCTGCCAGCATTTGTTATTGGTTGATTTCTTGATAGCAGCCATTCTTTCTGGAGTAAGATGGAATCTGAGTGTTGTTTTAATTTGCGTCTCTCAAACGGCAAGTGATGTTGACCATTTTTTCATATATTTATTTGCTATTTCTACTTCTTCACCTGAGAAATATTTATTTCAGATGCCCATTTTGGATAGGGTCTTTAAATTGTAGGAATCTGACTTTTTTTGAGTTCTTTGTATTTCTAGATATTACTCCTTTGTCTGAGGAGCAAATTACTCTGTTGGTAGTTTCTTTTACTAAGCAAGGGAGCTGGGATTTAGCTCAGCAGCATAAGTGCCTGCCTTGCAAGCACATGGTCATGAGTTCGATCCCTAGTACCAAAAAAAAAAAAAAAAAAAAAAAGATTACTAAGCAAAAGCTTTCTAATAAGATGAAGTTCTTGGGATTTCTTTCGCCATCAATTTCATTGCAATTTGGTCTGATAATATGCATGTGATAATTTAAATTCCTGTGGTCTATTTTGGAGAATGTCACATGTGCAGCTAAGCAGAATGTGTATTCTGATGTGGTGGAGTGGAACACTCTGTAGATATCTACTAAGTCCATCTGTTCAAAAATTTGGTTCAGTTATAATATTTCATTGTTGATTTATCTATCTATTTCATAGTTGATCTATCTTTTTCTGACAATGGAGTATTGAGATCCTTCAACACAACTGTATTAGTGCTTATCTGATTTTTCATTTCTATTAATATTTGTTTTATATAGTTGGAGGGCTGGTATTTGATATATATATACATACATACATACATACATACATATATCTGATTGTTATCTCTTCCTCTTTTTTTTATTATTTTGAAGGTAGTAAAATACAACAGAACAAGACAGAACAAAGCCAATCAAGACAATGTAATGAAATTGGTACAGAACTTCACAGCAGGTTACCAGGATAACAGTAATAGGTACCATTGTATATCTTATCTTCACAATAGTTGTCCTTTCAATCAGGTATAGCAAAATCAAAGGAAATACAGAACATTACAGAACCCATCAAAACGGAATATTGAATAGAGCAATACAATTAATCAGAACAAAGCAAAACAGTGATAACAATATTTGCCTTCAAAGAGATGGTAGAAGGAAATCCCCCTTATTTGCTGTATTGCATATGGTCATCCTTCCAGACCTCTGGCTTCCATTTGCTAATGGTGGGGGGGTGCGGAGGGGAGGGTGAGATGTTTGATTCTCAGCCTATCTCACGGGAGGCCTTTGTTGCCCAGCGCCTTAAGTTCCACCATGGTGTGGATCTCGGGAGACGCTGGCTGGTTGGTTCTCTTCCTGGGTCACCCGCTGCTCTATCTCTTCCTCTTGAATTGTTCCCTTTACAAGGATGTAGTGATCTCCTTTGTCTCTCTTAATCAGTCTTGGCTTGAAATTCACTGTGTCTGCAAATAGAGCAGCTACACCTGCTTTTTCCAGAGTTCTTGTCACATGGAGTAAATTCATTGACTTTCAGTCTATGAATTTTTTGAATTAAATGTGTTTCTTGTATGTAGCATATTGTTGGATCTTGCTTCTTCATCCACTCTGCCAGTCCATTTCTTTTGGTTGATAAATCGTGACCATTAACATCAATGGTTATAACTGCTACCTATTGACTTATCCTTGTCACCTTATTTTCCTGTTGTTGGTTCCCCATTCTCCTTCCTAATTAATTGCTTGCCTTACCTAGTGGATTCATTCTGTTGGGGTTCATGGAGTGGTAGTTCCCTGCTTTAGAACATTTTGGAGTGCTAGGATACATCAATCTGGGTTAGAGCTATTTTCTTTTAGGGCTTGTAATACTTCACTCTAAGCTCTCCTTAACTTCAGGGTTTGTGCAGAGAAGTCTGCTGTGATTCTGGTGGGCTCTTCTTTATAGATGATTTTTTTTTCTAACAGCTTTTAACATTTTGTTGAATTTCTGGAATTGTGACTATTATGTGCCGTGGTGTGTATTTTTTTATTGTCACTTCTGAATGACTTGATTATTTGTGTGTCAAATTCTTTTTCCCTGCTTGGGCAGTTTTCTGCCATTACTTCCATGACTGACTTGAACTCAGCTCCGCCTCACCCTGACCCTGAACACTGCTAGGTGGTGACAGCCCACAGCTGCTCCGAGTTCCAAACTCAGTTGGCCCCACTCCAAGACAGCTACTGCCAATCCCCCTCTTCTTGGGGATGCCTGAACCCACATGACTCACCAGTCCCGGCAGCCTGCTGTTTCTACCGCTGTGTTCCACTGATGCATTTCTCCATGGAGGCCTCTGGGGTAGCCGGTAGTCACTGTGTGTCTACAGCTTCAAGCCACCCCCCCCATGCAGTGTCAGGAGTCAGGGAGAAAACATAACATGCCATGTCCTTCTTCTTGAGTCCTCTCTTTGCTCTCCCGTGGGTTTGATTCCTCAGCCTAGATCCTTACTGGGTACTGGAGACCCACTTCACTCCTTTTGCTCTTCCTGATGTTGTTATATTCTAGCATCTGGACACAAAATCTCAGAGAGGCTATTTCTTTGCTGTTCACCACTCCACCATCTTTCCAGGAGTTAGAATGCTGTTTGTTTAAACATTGCTTTATTAGCTGTGTGTGGTAGCTCACATCTGTAATCCCAGAACTGGAGAGGCTGAGGCAGGAGGATCCTGAGAGTTCAAAAATCCAGGATAGCCTGACCTGCATAGCAAAACTTTGCCTCAAAAAGTCAAAAAAGGCCAAATGTGGTGGCATATACCTATAATCCCAGCACTCGGGAGGCTGAGGCAGGAGGATTGCTGCAAATGCAGGGCCAGCATGGTCTACCACGTGAGTTCCAGGCCAGCCTGAACTGCATACTGAAACCCTGCCTCAAAAAGACAAACAAACAAAAAACAAAAACAAAATAGATTTGCAAATTTGGCTTTGGAATTGGGTAACAGAAGTTGAAAGAATTTTGAAGCATAAGATAGTTGCTATAGCTTGGCATAACTAAGGCCATCTTGTGCCCTGTATTTGACCCAGAAGAGTGAAAAATTACTCAGGGTACAAGTCCCATGAGAAAAGCAGAATGAGCTGCACCCACAAGAGAAAAATTAACCTGCTCAACAAAGAAGCAGGATAGAGGCGTCAACTAAAATTAATGTAAGATTCTAGCTACATTGTTTCCAACAGGATGTCTTTTTGTGGTTGTCTGTTTTAAAGCTCTGTAACTTTCCAGTTCAGTGCCACTTGGTGGGACTCTGAAATAGGGGTCCACGGTGGTCACTGAGCTCAGCTAATAAAAGTCCAAGTTTATCAATTTGGCTGCTTGAATTCCTATATTGTTTACAAACCCACTTCAATAGTAAGATTTGCACATGCCCTTAATAGACTGTGGGTAGAAATAGGGACACAAAAGCAATTTTGGTGAGGGCCTAGGAAGAAGCACAGAGAATGCAGAAAAGGTTGCTATATTACATAAAATACACATATCATCAGAGGGATGGAAATATGAATGAAAAGGTGCTTCTGGAAAAGGTGCTTTCAGATCAAAGGGAGGAACTTGTTAAGCATGGGCAAAAGATAACCTTTGCTATAAAGTGGCAGGGAACCTGGCTGAGCTGTGTTCTGCTATTGCATGGCAAGCAGAACTTGTAAGCAACGAACTTTTATATTTTGCTAAGGAGATTTCTGAGTAATGTATGGAATCCACAGCCTGGTTTTCCCTTGCTACACTGAGTAAACTGTAATGGGGAATTACGACACAGACCCCCATCCCTCCTAAGTAGCAAGCTACACAGGAGATGGATTAAGATTCTGAGATTCTATACCAACAGAGGCAGCCTCAACTCAAAAGGATGGAGATGAGTTGACATGAAAGACAGTGCTTAAAGTTCTGAAATTCCATGGGTAGAAAATAAGCTGATAGGGCTGGGGATTTAGCTCAGTGGCCTAAGCACCTGCCTGGCAAGCCTGAGGTCCTGAGTTCAGTCCCCAGTACCACAAAAAAAAAAAAAGCTGATATAGATCCTTGGCTTCAAGAAAAAGGAAAACTAGTCAGGCATGGTGGTACGTGCCTATAATCCTAGGATTTGGGAAGCTGAAACAGAAGGATTTCTGTAAATTTGACCCTGCCTGGGCTACATTGCAAGACCCTGTCTCAAAAAGCAAAAAAAACAAAAACAGGAGGTTGAGGCAGGAGGATAGTTTGAGTCCAGCCTGGTCAACACAGCAAGACAGAAGTTAAAGATGGGAAGGAGAGGGAGGGTAATAAATCATTAATAGAGAAGCTAATCATTTGTTTTGGTTTTGTTTTATTTTGTTTTTTAGATAGTCTCAATATGTAGTCCAGGCTGGATTCGAACTTGTGGCAATTCTCTTGCCTTAGGTTTCTTAATTCTGTGATTAGCACCACAACACCCAACTTATAGGGTTTTTGTGATGGTTAAGTCCCTTAGCAGAGTACTTAGTACTCAGTAACTGCCTAATAAAACATCTTTCAGTTTGCTGAGTAAGAAAACTCAAGGCTGAGTCCTAGGCACAAATGCTGTTTGCTGAGGGTACTGAGTAAATAACCCATCCCAGAATCCCACCAGTACCCTCTAGGTGTGACCAGGGTTCATTGTGTCTGATCTTCCCTAGAAGGCTCCTCCTAGAAGGAACCAGTTTTATATGACAGTCTGGAAATGAGCCAGAGTCCTAAACTCCGTCAGTCTCAGCCCAGAAAATAAAGATGAGCTCACACTTGCTAACATTTTCAAGCTTCTTGATTTTTTCCATCCCTGGTGGTTCTCAAGCTCCAACATGTATTTCAAGCCTGTATTCATCTCCATCCTTAATCTCCCAAATTGATTAAAATCCCTGGCTCATTTCCACAAGGGAAATGGAATACTCCTCAAAATTCAAAAACTGTTCACAGCCACTTAACCAGCAGGCAACTACCCATTGCCATAAAGTACAGGCACCAAGAACAAGTCCCTATGACTTTCAACAAAGAACAGGTAGGAGTATAAAAATGGGCCTTAAATCATTCCTAAGAACATTATGACAAATTCAAGAATGGTAATCCCTGTTACCTAATGAAAATGCAAAGTATTGAACTAGTTGACAAACAGAAGAACGAGATCCTCTAAAATATTGGAAATTCCCTTTCTTTCTGTCTTTCTCTCTTTCTTCCGTGTTTTGTTTTGCTTTTGGGGGGTTATTTGTTTCTTTATTTTTAAGACAGTCTTGCTATGTAATTCAAACTCACCTTGAACTTACTATATAGCCCAGATTGGCCTCAAACTCACTACCGTCCTCCTGCCTCAGCCTCCCCAGTGCTGGGCTTACTGACATGCACCACTATATTCAGCATGAGTGGTTTGGTTTTTTGAGACAGGATCATGGTACACAGGCCATGGTAGCCTTTAACTCCCCCTATAGCCCCGGTTGTCTTTCAACTCGAGATATTTTCACCTCAGCCTGTCAAATACTGATGTCTCCCTTCCTTGGTAGGAAACAGAACCCAGACCTCAGTGTCATGTGGGTGTGGGGTACTCGTGAGATGGCTTGGTTCTGTGAGCTCACTTTTAGGTTCCATTTTGGTACTAACGGAGCTGCTCAGTCAGAGCACTTACACAGAACCCTGAGGAATGCTGTCCACTCCCTGTATGTCAAGCTAATCTGATCTCTATTTTCTGCTACCCCAAGCCCGCCCAGGTGTTCAGAGATGTGATGGTTCAGAAAGGAACTTGAGAAAATGAAAACGCCAGAGGAAATTACCATCACTGCACCAGTCCAGCTAAATCAGAGTCACTTGCCACCAGCCAACCCACAGAGCCCAGCGTGCCGTGTGAACACTGCCCCGGGCTGCAGCTGGCCTGGTTAGGGCTCAAGCCTGAGTCCTGACAATGATCACAACGCTGAAAATGGGGAGGGCAGAACACATCTTTCCCCCAAGGTCTCATCTTAGCAGTTAGGGGTGCCTGCACACAGCTGCTGGCTGAGATTTAAACAGGCCAATCTCGTCTAGTGGTTGCATTTGGCGAGATGAGTGCTTGACAGTGGTGAACTCCAGGATCCGAGGGGGCAGTGTGCAAACCCTCCGCTTGATGAAGCTCTCACCAGGTTCATGAACCTTCCTCAGCCCCATCTGTCCGTGCACATCCTTGTAAAATCCACTTTCTTTTCTTTTCTGTTTTGTTTTGTTTTCAGGCAGGATCTTATTGGGTAGCCTGTGCTGGCCTTCCTTTCTCAGTGATCTTCCTTCCTCAGCATCCTGAAGGCTGGAATGACAGCCATGGGCCACCGTACCCAGTGTAAAGCCAGTTTTAGCAAGAACCCTGAGAAGTCAGCAGGATCTCCCCATCCTCAGCACCAGCCACCTCTGATCATTTCTACCATAGGCCGAGCCCTCAGCAGGAGTACTGTTAGATTCATCAGTTTACCCAGAATCCCTCTCACCCCTGAGACTTCTTCTTCGTACTTTCCCATTTATTGACTCCTACCTTGTTCCTTAGCTCTAAATTCCCACCTGCGCATACTGTGTTTGGGATTGGGCCCAATCTCCCCCCACCCTGCTAAACCCCACTATTGTGGTCCCTAGACCTATTGTGATGGTCAGATAAAATCAGCGAAAAACAAAACAAAACAGCAACAACAAAAACACCAACTAAGACCAAGAGATGGAGAAAGGGGATAAAGAAGGTAGGGGGAGAGGATGAAAAAAAGAGGATGGAAATGTTTGACGTGGCATAGCAGTGCAAGTAGGTTTTGGAGAACAGTTGAGGGCGGGGTCACCGCTGGCAGTAATGAGATTCCCTGGGCTGCAGGGAACTGGCTGCTGTCTTAGAAACAAGCAAAACAGTCACGCAGGCACTGAACAGAGAACTAGAAGCTTTGAGAGGCTTGGCAATCTAGGATCATTCAAAGTCTGCATATTCAAACAAACTCCAATTCCTTCCAGGCTGAGAATTTGTCCCGTTGGTGGGACAGGAATGAAATGCAAAATGTATAAATCAAAGAAAGTTCATTCAGTGCCTATTACAAAAGGATTAGACCAAAAAGTGATAGTGGCAACTATTTTTCTTCATTGTGTGTGTGTGTGTGTGTGTGTGTGTGTGTGTTACTGGGGATTCACACTGAGCTACATTCTCAGCCTTTTCTTAAATTTTTTTTTAGAGACAATGTTTACTAAGTTGCTAAATTGCCCAGGCTTCCATGGAATTTACCACCTCCTGCTTCAGTGCCCCAGAGGGCTGGGATTGCAGTCCTGCACTGTCATCCACAATTGCAACTTCCTTTGTAGCTAAAAGAAATGAATAAAAATTGCTCTTCAATCTTTTTATCTTCTTACAGCAGGAAAATATTTGATCCATATTAAGTAATCCCCTTCTCTGTACTTCCAGGACCTGAAAGAATTCCCGGTTTGGTATTATATTCACTGTGTGCTCCCAGCTGATCTAATAACCGGATCACATTATAAGACAAGAAAACTAAAGTGAGGGGAGTAGGAGGAGGGTACACTAGGAAGTGCTCCGTGGTCTGGGAGTTGCTGGGGTCTTCAGTGTCACTTTACACATTTAGCTACCCAAATTTCTCTACCCTATGCTAATTTTGTTTATCTTGATGACCAGATGCCCGAAGTCACAAGTTCCTCCATCCATCGGCTGGCCAGATTGCTTGGCTCTAGGATGGCTGCCACAGTGACCCTGGACAACCTCACCCTTCACTATAATCCCATCCATGTGCTAAATGACACACAAACCCAGGGCCGGGACACTCAACAATTGCCATGACAATACCCAGAAAGGGCTGTGCTGTTGGCTCATGCCTAGACCCCCCGCACTCTGGGAGGCTGTGGCAGAAGGCTGGAAAGTTTGGGCCTGGCCTGGGCAATTTACGTGATCTAAGAAGACCCTGTCTCACGCCCAGTTGGGCATGGTGGCTCACGCCTGTAATCCCAGCACAGGGGAGACTGAGGCAGGAGGATTATTGTGAGTTTAGGGTCAGCCTCGATTATATAGTGAGTTCAAGGCCAGCCTGAACTACATAGTTGTAAGGAAATGCAATCTACAGGGAAGGAAAAATATAAAATAAAGAACTCATTGGGCTTTCTGGCTTATCCTGACTAGAAAGGCTTGTTTCTTCGCTGGTTTGC
Organism: Dolichotis patagonum; assembly: GCA_004027295.1. Lineage (NCBI taxonomy): Eukaryota > Metazoa > Chordata > Mammalia > Rodentia > Caviidae > Dolichotis > Dolichotis patagonum. Next base: position 27,317 of record PVJX010004798.1, read on the forward strand.
TTGCTTTCACTGTCTTCCACTGCCCTCCACCTTGTGCCACCCCACCTTGGAGCCAGCAGATTATGGACTGAAACTTGTGGAAACTGTGGGCTAAAAAAGTAAAAAACTAAACTTTCCTCCCTTAACTTTTGTCCCAGCAATGAGAAAAGTAATTCAGACATATTTAGTTTTCAAAAATACACATACCTGGACATCTGTATACATACATATATATTTCTCATTGTAGAGTCACTAGAATACTTAGCTAGATATACCTACATCCTCTTACTCAATCGCTAACTCGACTTTGTATGCAAGGCTCCTCCTAGCCAAACTATTAGTTCCACAGATGAGGCCCAATGTATTTAGATCTGGGCATCCTGGTCTTGGGATCAGAGGGTGGATCTAGTCCCTGAAGCGGGTGCGGGTGTCCAGTGTCCAGACCTGGGCCCTCCGCCTTTTCCCAGCGGTTCCCTTGGTTTTCAGATCTAGTTCAGAAAGCAGTTTCTGAGAAAGGCCACTGCTCCCTTCTTTCTCCAACCTTTTCTGTAGCCAACTCCTGCCTCAGTTACACAGTGCTAACAGGGAAAGAGGATCCAGGTGCAGGTTGAAAACTGGTAACGAAGGCACATACTACGTGATCCTGTTTCTATGAAGTGTCCAGCATAGGCCGGACACTAAGGCACCAAGTAGATTCGCAGTTGCTAGGAGCTGTAGGAAGGGACCACTAGTGCGAGTGGAGTCATGTAGCTGTTGAGCATTTCTGGAGGATGGTAAAAATGTGCTTACCTTAGCAGGTAGTAAAATTAGTCATGCAATAGCTGCGAAATTCTGTGACTCTGCAAAAAGTCACTGGATCTTGCAGCTGGGGAGTACTGAGGATGCAACCCTGGGTCTTCACACTGAGCTACATCCCCAGCTGCCTTCCCTTTTTATTGTTTTCTTTTGAGCCTCACGAAGTCACTAAATTTTCCAGGCTGGGTTCAAACTCCTGCCACAGCCTCACAGAGTGCTGGGATTATAGACATGCAATACCAGGTTGGAGTGGATATTATGCTTTTTTTTTTTAAGGGAATAAAACAAAACAATAAAACAGAACAAAACAAAATGAGAAACATAATGGATTTTGAAAACAAGACAAGGAAATCCCCCATAGTTGCTATATTGCACATTGTTACCCCCTAAACAGACATTTAGACTACTGCCATTAGGCCTGCAAATTCAATCAAACAATACAAGCAGTAAGTTTTTTTTGCTTCAGTTGCTATCATCTCAGCTTGTTTTCCTCTGAATCGGCTACTTGCTTGGGAGAGTGGGGCAGTGGCACTTTTCTTGTCTCCTGACCTGCACGTGAGAGGGCAGGTTGGCTTCTTGGTTCTTCTCCTGGCCCATGACTCAGTATTATACTTTTTTTTTTTTTTGGTACTGAGGATTGAACTTACAACCTCACACTTGCCAAGCAGGCACCACACCTGTGCCACTGAGCTAAATCCCTGGCAATATTATACTTTAAAAGGGTGAATTTATAGGATGTCATTATTCAAGAAAACTGTTGATTTTTAAAAAGTCAATGCAATTTAAAAAAAAAACGTGCCTGGGTCTGATGTGATGCTACAGAGCTACCTAAGTAGCACTTTCTGTGTCTTTTCCTTCCTTTTCTTTTCTTTAACAGTCTCACTATGTAATTTAGGTTGGCTTTGCAGTCACCATGTAACCCAGCCTGCCTGGCCTTGAACTCACAGCAATCCTCCTGCCTCAGCCTCCCCAGTGCTGAGATTAGAAGCATACACTGCCTTTACCAACTCCTCTTTTTCTATTCTTGCTTTTATTTTTCTGTTATACTGGGGATTGAACCCAGAGAGTACTAAACTATAGCCCCAGCCCTCACCACCATACTCTATTTTTTTATTTTGAGACAAAGTCTGACTAAATTAACCAAACTGGCTTTGAGTTTGTAATCTTCCTGCTTCAACCTTCTGACTGCTGGCATTATAGGTGTGTGCCCAAATCCTACTAAATGGAGTCATTTGTAAAGGGTTGATAGAGGCCAGGTATGGTGGTGCATGCCTATAATCTCAGCACTTGGGAGGAGTTCGAAGCCAGCCTGGGCTACATAAGGAGATCCTGTCTCAAAAACAAAAACAAAGAAAAAAAACCACGAAGCTTATCTAACATTGGTGTTTATTAAACCATTTTTTGGGGAGTGGGGAGGGATCTCGCTGTGCAGTTCAGGCTGGCCTTGAGCTCACTTTGTAGCTCAGGCTGGCCTCAAACTCACAATTGTCCTCCTGTCTCAGCCTTCTGAGTGCTGGGATTACAGGCGTGCACACATCTGGCTTTTTTTTGTACTGGGAATTGAACTCAGGACCTTGCACTTTCCAGGCAGGTGCTGTGCCACTGAGCTATATCCCCAGCCTGTGAAACTTCTATCTCATTTAATTTTCACAATAAAAGGGACCTGTGGCTTCAGCGGAGAAGTGGAAGGTTCGGTTCTGTGGCTGTGGTCAGTCTCCTTGGTCAAAGGCGCCCTGAGAGGAAGCTCATGTCTGCTGATGCTGTACCTCTGTGTGCGAAGGGTTCCCTTCCCCAGCTCGGGGACCTCCTGTGGCGGGGTGATGGCAGCTGTGTATGGAGAGGCCTCGGTGTAGTCAAACTCAGTAGGCTCAAGAAGACTTTTTCCCGCCTCTGCTCTAACTCAAACATTTGCAGTTTAAAGTGCTCTTTATATCACTCTGGTGGGTTCTCAGTCCGTTTGTTTTTGCTTTTACTATATTCTTACCCATTCTGAACCTTATGGCAATCATTTATTTCTTCCTTTAGGTGCTGCTTAGAAAATTCCTCATCCCCAGACATCTTTAATAAAAGGTTACTTTTATTTGGCAATAAAAGGTATGAAATACGCTGGGGTATAGCTCGTAGTGAAGCGCTTGCCTAGCATAGAGGAGGCCTGTGTTCTATCATTAGTGCCACAAGGATGCTGGGGCCCTCAGCACCCCACAAAAGCTCCAGGTGGCATTTGGCCTACGGCCCGCCCCACGTATACAGCTTCCATTCTGTGTCTCCCAGCCCCTACTCCTGTCCCGGTGCTGCTGAGCCACAGTGGCAAAGAAAAAAATATGAGTAGGTCTAGGGCAGTGATGGCGAACCTTTCAGAGCCCGAGTGCCCAGACTACAACCCCAAACCTGCTTATTTATCACAAACCGCCAACACCGCAGTTCAACCTGAAACCTGGCGTTTTAGTTTAGAAAGATCAAGTCAAACATGAACATCTTTCGTCTTTAAAGAAAAACGCATTGACAGAGCTTTCAGGGATGCAAACGGGGGCGACTCCCCGGAGCTCACGGAGCAGGCCTGCTGGTCTAGATCTCCGCGTCCGGTTGGGTTTCTAGTCCTCCTCCACGGCGCTTGAACTGGTTTAAGGAAGGACGTTGGAAACATTCAGTGCTTCTCCTTGGCAGCACTAGAGGCGCAGCTGGTCCCGTTTCCTCTTCTCTCCTCAGCAAGACGGGGAGCTGCCGCCCCTCCTCTCGTCCTCAGAACAGTTGTGAACTTCCACTGTTTTCCTCCTCTCCACCTCCCCGTCTGTCTTTCAAGCGGCTGCCAAGTTACAATGCCAATAATGTTCCCATGGTTACTAGGAAGCCCTGTTGCATTCCCTTAGACAGCTCCCATCTACCCAAAGAGAAAACAAAACTGTTATCACCCCCAGGGCTAAATCAATCAATAAGGGCGGAAGGGGTCTCAGCGGGAGAGCTGCTGGAGCAGCAATCCCACGCAGCTCTGCTGTCTCTGGGCCGGACCTTGAAACAAACTCTGCTGTCTCTGTTCAAGTTCTTTCTCCTTTGACTCCGGAGACAGAGGTGCCTGGCACGGGTTCAATTCCATTGTTTTGCCTAGTGTGGGGTCCAAATAGACACCGCATTGTGAGGGCTGAGTTAATATGTAAATAACTGATACATCTGTGCTCTCTGTCGAGCAAGGAAACCGCCAGCACACGGAGCAGCACCCCCTGCAGTCCCCTCAGTCGGATGTCTTGTCAGAGAATCTGTTTTCACTCTTATGGTGTCTCTCCCTGCAGTGACTCAGGTCACAACACTGTGTTTTTGGTTTTTTTTGTTTTTTTTTTTTTTTGGTACCGGGGATCGAACTCACAACCTCGCGCTTGCCAGGCAGGCGCTTACACCACTAAGCTAAATCCCTGGCCCTGTTTTTGTTTTTAACAAAGTTTGCTTTACTGAAACATAAATAAATGTATTTTAAATATAAAATTCAAAAATAAAATAAAAACATTCACGGTTCCAAAACACAAATATTTATTCTTTTAAAAAATTCAGTGTTCAAATTTCAGTTTTGTTTGCAGTGCCGGGGATTGAACTCATAATGAATGCTTCCTATCAATGAGCTGCATCTCTAAATCCCTAACGAAGTTGTTTGTTTGTTTTGGTTTTCTTGAGACAGGGGCTCACTGCGCACTTCAGGCTGGCCTTGAACTCACTTTGTAGCCCAGGCTGATGTTGAACTTGAAATAATCCTCCTGCCTCAGCCTCCTGAGTGCTGGGATTACAAGCATGTGCCATCACATTCTGCTCCTGCTTGTTTGTTCTTTGTTTCTTTGAGACAGGGTCTCCTTTGTAGTTCACACTGCCCTTGGGTTTACTATTTAGCTCAGGCAGACCAAATTGGCAGTGATTCTCTGCTTCCACCTTGCATATGCTGCCAGGCCTAGCTAAAGTGCTACTTTTTAAATTTCCTGGGTGTTGTCAAGGTGAGAAGAGGGTAAATAAGGCAGTTCCTAAACATTCACTGAAAAGAAAAGAAAAAAAAAGAAATCATGTATCTTTGTTTGTTTTCCTTTGTTTTTGTTGTTTTTTGTCTTTTTGAGACAGGGTTTTGCCATGCAGTTCAGGCTGGCCTTAACCTCAACTTTGTAGCCCAGGCTGGTCTTGAACTTGCAGAGATCCTCCTGCCTCAGCCTCCTGAGTACTGAGATTACAGACAAGGCAACCTCACCTGGTCTTTGTCTATTTTCTGTTGCTAAAACAAAAATACCAGGGGAGAGAGGTAAGGGGAAGGTGGATATAAAAAATAAAATGTTTCATGTAATTTCCCATGATGAATGCAATCATTAAAAATACATACATATACTCCTGACAATAAGACGATGAAGAAGAAAATATGTAATCATTAAATAGTACAGCCACACACACAAAAATAAATAAAACAAAAATACCTGAGTTTTTGCTTTGCATGTACAAAGCCCTCAGTTTGATCCCCATAACTGCAAAAACAAATCAAAAACACCTGAGACTGGGGTCTTCAGAAAGCAGAGGTTCACGTGGCTCATGATTCTGGTAGCTGGAGGGCCCGGACAGCGTGGCCCTGCATCCAGCTGAGGGACCAGGACTGCCTCCCAGCTGGGCAGGGTTTGGTGGTGGGAAAGGAAGCAGTCACACACAAAAGGGACCAACCACAGGGGCTGGCTTTATAACAACCTGCTCCCAAAAGATCTAACTTGTTGTACGTGGTGTTGCGTACCTGTAATCCCAGTACTTGAGAGGCTGAGGCAGGAAGATCACTGTGAGTTCAAGGCCAGCCTGGGCTACATTGTAAGACACTACCTCAAAAACCCATCAAAAAGACCTAACTCACTCCTAGGATTCAACACTGACCCTCCAGAGGGCATTCATCACCCATCCCCATCGTGGGTCCTTTTGTTTAAGGGTTGCAGTACAGATAGGGTATTGGGGGGCTGTAGAATTCACTCCCTTCTTCCACTTGAACTCAGCACCACCTTAAGCACCCTCAAACCAGCCGTCTCTCATCTCTCCCTTCCACCCTCGTGTGCCAGCAGCCATGGCTTTGCCTATCATCCCAGACCAGAGCACACGCAAGGCCTTCTCCCCTCTCCCTCGAACCCCAGAGCCCCGTTTGTCTGTACAGTCCTCACTACTGCTTTTCTGCCATCTTTTTCTCTGTTTGTGGCCTTCAATATACGCAGCTCCTTTCCACCACTACTGAGCATACGCTTTGCAATTCCTTGCTTGCCCTGTGCAAGAACCTGGATGAACTCTCTCTGTGGCTCTGCTGTGGGGAGCAGTGGCACTCACACTGCCAAGGCCAGAGATGGCACCCCCAGCTCTGGCCTTATACCACGTGCTGAAACCCGTGCGGATGACCGCACCCTCAGCCTGCGTGCCTTCTGAGGAGGACATTTGTCTCTGGCTTCAGGTTCATCATATCTGAGGACAAGGGTATATACATAATTCTTTTCAGCTTGTATAAGAACTAATTCTTGTATAAGAACATAATTCTTTGTTGTATAAGATATATGTTGTATAAGAACATAATTCTTTTTTTTTTTTTTTTGGTACCGGGGATCGAACTCACGACCTCATGCTTGCCAGGAAGGTGCTTAAGCCACTGAGCTAAATCCCTGGCCCAAGAACATAATTCTTTTCAGCTTGTATAAGAACTTTTGGAATAAGCAAGAGATGTGCTGGGTTTCCCACTGGAAAACCAGTCACAGTTTAACACACACTCGTACCATCCTAGGAAATGCGTGTTTGGTCTCTGTCTCCAGCCCCAAAACCCTTGAAATTTACTGAATAATAGGAACAATTTTGGTTCTTCATAGTCCTTTTCAACCATAAGTTTAGATAGAGGTATACTATAGTAAGTAATATATTTTATAAGGAGATTACTAAAAGTGGGTCCCTAGAGCGCTTCAAGCCACCAGAGAGACCCAGTCATGATTAGAAGGCTGGAACCTTTGGCCCCACCCCGCTCTCTGGCCTCAGGGAAGTGGGGGGTGGGGGGCTGGGGCAGTTGAGTTAATTATCAACGGGCCAATGATTTAATCAACCATACCTACATAGTAAAACCTCCATAAAAATTCCTGTATGACAGGGTTCAGAGCTTCTAGGTTGGCAAACACATCCCTGTGCCAGTAGATGGCACCCCAGAGAGGGCACGGGAGCTCCACGAACCGGCCTCCACACACGCCTCTCCCTCAGTATCTCTTCATGTGTTATCACAACCCAAAACACATACATAGAGCATTCTCCTGATTTCTGTGAGCCATTTTATTATTATTATTATTATTATTAATACTATTATCAGTGGTACTGAAGGCTGAACCCCACAACTTTCACTCTGATTTTTTTTTTTTAAGACACAATCTGACTAAAAAACTAAATTGCCTGGTCTGGGCTCCAACTTGCAAGCCTCCTGGTTCAGCTTCCAGAGTGCTAGATGACAGCCCTGTGTCACCAAAGCCTCGCTGTGCGTCATTTTTTCAGCTTTCCAACCTGAGGAGGGTGTTGTGGGGACTCCCAATTTATAGCTGATCAGTTAAAAATACTAGTGGTTTAGCAGTTTTGACTGGCTTCAGAAGGGGAGAAAGTCTTGTGGGACGAAGCCTTTTAACTTGTAGGATCTGACACTAACTCTAGGTAGATAGATGCAGAATTTGAATTATTGGACACCCAGCTGATGTTAGAGATATGGTGCGGGCAAAAAATAACAGCGTACACTGAGTACCAGAAAGAACATCGACACACCCTGTGGACAGACAAGTCTAAACTTTCACTGTCCCCGAGCCACTTCTCAATTGTGCAGGTTGTAAATAACTGAGAGCCAGGCAGAATATTTCTTAGACTACAGGTATGCAAATTAACCTATCAGGTCAAAGTTCAATTGACTCTTCCTCCAGTCATTAAAAAAGGAAAGTTACCAGCCAGTGTAAATTTATGCTGGCCAGGTGCGGTGGCACCTAACTGCCAGGAAGAAGAGCTGAGGGCTGCCTGGACTGCAAACTGAGACCCCAACTCAAAAACTTTTTAAAAATTGTGTAACAGTTCTTCGTTCTATATAAATCTATTTTTTTTTTTTTTGGTGTTTATTTTTCCCCCATGAACTGGTTGTAACCTCTTACTGGTGGTGACCCAGCTAGAGATCATCATAGGAAGACAGAAAGTATCCCCTGGGCTTAAGCTGTTACTCTCTAAAAGCAAGCTAGAGAAAGAGAGAGGGAGAGGAAGAGAGGGAGAGAGATCTTTGAGGAAACCAGAGACTTCAAAGTAGAGATTTTTGTCTTGCTTGTTTTGTTTGCTTGTTTTTGTTTTTGTTTTGTTTTGTTTTGGGGAGACAGGGTAGCGCTATGTCACTATGTAGTTTAGATTGGTCTTGAACTCACTATGCAGCTCAGGTTGACTCTGGGCTCAGGTTGATCCTCCTGCCTCAGCCTTCTGAGTGCTAGAATTGCAGGTGTGTACCGCCACATCCAGCCTTTAAGTGGTGTTCTCTGAAAAACACTGATTCCTCCTTTCCTATAGATGCCCAATGGGTAACTAAAAGCAGAATAAAGCTTGACCCTCATTTTGACTTTTATTACCTTAAAACTTTGGGTCAGCTCTTGCTCAGCTGTGCTCTATACTCTGTTAAATAGTTAAGAGGCATCTGCTACAAGTTAGCAAAACAAAGTAGATTATTCCTGAAGGTACATCACGTATCTTATCCCTTTCAAGACTGAGGACACCAAGACAAGAGATTTGCATGCACATTCAACTACAGTGAGCACCCAGAATTCTCCAGTCATTGCCCTAAATCTTGGTGCCACAGATTCCAACACAGTCTGAGACTCCACAAGTCTGAGACGGCTCCAAGCAGAACTGATCATGTCACAGAGGCTGAATTGTTCTTTCTGGTAATAAAGACTTCTCCCTGAGCCATCTACGAAACCAGAACTGAGATTATCATCAAGAAGATCCTGGCCAGACTCAGCCAAGTCATAAAGGAGATGGCTGGAAAACAGGATGTAACCTGTCAATTACAAAGATCCAGGATGGAGGCAGAGCCACAGGATGTGACCTGTCGATCACATCCAGGATGCGTGAGCAGAGCAGCTCCTGATGGATTGAATCTGAGAGGGCACAAAAGATGGCGGCCATGAACTTTACCACCACTGCAATCTTCCTCTTCTGCTATCTCCCCCTTTCTGCAGTGGCCTATCCTGCATGTGGGATGTGTCTCTTGTTGCCCTTCACTTTTCTTCACTCTTTCCTTTTCTTCCTTTACTTTAAATAAAAGTTACATTTACCTGTTCATCATTTGTCTTGGTCAAATCTTTGGGCAGGAATGAAAGAGCCTGAAACCACTGGATACCACACCTCTGGCAACAGTACCATGCAGTCCAACAACTTATACCGAAGTCCCCATTCTCCAGCATTCTTTTCTTCTGCTCCTTCAGCCTCCACAGTTGCACAAGCTAGTTTATTCAGACCTCTGCCTCTTCTTTCCTTTTTTGCACAGTTGATTCTTCTTCCTCTTAACCACAGAGGTTTCTAAGAACATGGTGCTAAGCAATCTGTTTAAACTACAGTGGGGCTAGGGAGTATATAGCTCATTATAGCGCATGTGCCTACCATGCACAAGGTCCTGGCGTCAGTTCCCAGCACCAAACAAGGATCAGAGCAAACCAAAACAAGATCACCACCGCCACCAACAAAAATATGTGGTAAAATATTGTTATGGTTTAGATCTAGAATGTCTCATGGGTTTAGAGGTGAGGCCTGGTGGTGGGAAGAGAAGGGTCACTCGGGGCATGACCAGTAAGTGTGTATTCTTGTCCCCAACTTTTCCTTCTGTTTCCTGAGTCCCCAAAATTAAATTAAACCTTTCTTCCTTCAAGTTGTGGACATCAGGTATTGTGTCTAAATGGAGAATGCTGATTAATACAAATGTATATAACAAAGTCTTACCATTTTAGCCACTTAAAGTCCACAGATTAGTGGCATTAAGAATGAGTATGACTGGAATATATGGTGAATGTTAAATTTTAAAAATTTAAGGGCCGGGGATTTAGCTCAGTGGCTTAAGCGCCTGCCTGGCAAGCGTGAGGTCATGAGTTCAATCCCCAGTACCAAAAAAAAAAAAAAAAAAAAAAAAAATTTATGACAATATCCAGACGTGGTGGTGGATGCCAGTCATCCCAGCATTCAGGAGGCTGAGGAAGGAGGATCGCCGTGAGTTCAAGGCCAGCTTGGGCTACATAGTGACTTTAAGACCAGACTGAACTATGTAATGAGACCCTTTTGCAAAAAAAAAATTTTTTTTTTGCAGCAAAAGACACATTGCTATTAATTCCTGGCAAACATTCTGATTCCCTCTTTCTTGCCGTTGCTGAAGCAAGCTGGAAGTCCTCTTGTGTGTGTTTAGTTGCACTGTCTTGGCTGCCTTGATGTCCTGAACTGATTCAAAACAATTACCTTTTGTGGTAATTTTGGTTTGGGGAAAAAGCCAGAAGTCTCACAGGGTCAGAGCCCATGGATCAGTTGGCTGAGGGTACACTAGTGTTTGTATGAGCCTGACTTCCTATTGGCTAGCACTAGACCACAGCATTTACCATATCTTTTATTTTATTTATTTATTCACCACCTTTTATTACATCATTCTAGATATAAAAATGTCTAGATCTGCTCCAGAAAGTGGCAAGAACAATGGGATAAATGTGTTCAAAGAAAAGAAGAGTATACTGAGGGAGATTAATGGCAGTGTTCCCTTCACTGTAATAAATTTGTGTTGTAATAAATTTTTATTTAAACATTCACCATATACTTTGATGTTGTGTAATCATCATCACTACCCATCTGTAAAGAATTTCATTAACCCAGACTGAATCTCTGGTACCCATGAAATAATCTCTGCCCATTTCCCATTACCTCAGCCTTGGGACACCATCCTTTTACTTACGGATTTATGAATTTGAAGGGTGTAGTACCTCACGAAGGAGGAGTCACACGATATCTAGTCTGGTTTCTTTTAGTTAACATTTCTTTTCCTTTAATTCCTTTAATAATATGAAAGACTTCCATTTCTTTGGTCATATTATATCATATGTAGATATGCTACATTTGATTATTTCTTCCTGTTAATTCCTCAGTGGACACTTGGCTTCTTTCCAGCATTTTGCTTGTATGAAGAATTCTGCTATGACTGACAGTGGTGCAGATACTGGCAAACAGAATGAAGCAAATTATCAAGAAAGCAAAAAAAAAAAAAGTCCACTTCAAGGTTTGTCTCTGGTATCACTGATAGACAATGTGTGGAGACAGAGTCCAGGGCTGATTTATCCCAGCAGGGGAGCAGTAGCTTTGAGGTGAGGCAGTGGATAATCTCAGCAGGCCTGCACCTTCATTTCCCCTGAGGTTCAGGCTGCTTTCTGGCCCCGAGCAGGGACCAGACCTGTTCCGTTTGCAGCTGTCTGCGCAGCTTCTGCTGGCTTGAACTCAGCTGGCAGCTGCCAGATGGCCCTAGAGGTCGTCCTGAATTCTGAGCTCAGCTGGCCCCTCTTCCAGGTGGCTCCTGGCCAATTGCCCTCTGCTGCAGGACGTCCAATCACGCAGCACTCACCCCGCCAGTGCGGTCCACATCCACCACTTTCTTCCGCCACGCCACCGCGTGTCACTGTGGAGGCTCTGGCGTTGCCAGCGCTCACCCAGTGCCTGCAGGTTTGAGCTCTCCTCCCACACAGCGAGCCCTGACTGGGGAGAAGGTGCTGACTGCTGCCTCCTCCTCTTCCTTGAAGTTCCTCTCTTTGCTCTCCAGGGGGGCTTCAATTCCTGCCTCAGATCTTTCCCAGGTCTAGGTACCCACTTCCTTCCTTCCTTCTTTTCTTTCTCAAATTGTTATACTTCAGTGTCTGGACACCAAATCTTGGAGAGGCTCTTCCTTTTTTTTTTCTTTTTTCTTTTTCTCTCTTTTTTTTTTTTTGGGGGGGGGTTCTTTTTGAGACAAGGTCTTAATATGCAGTTCAGGCTGGCCTTGAGTTCACTTTGTAGCCCAGGTTGGTCTCGAACTTGCTACAACTCTCTTGCCTCAGCCTCCTGAGTGCTGGGATTACAGGCATGTGCCACCATACCCAACTGGAGAGGCTCTTGCCCACCATACTGCTATTGTCTATCTCTACTTTTGATAATGTTTCTGCTTTTGAAACAGGGACTAGCTATAGACCCCAGGCCGACCTTGAATTCTATGTGTGTGTGTGTGTGTGTGTGTGTGTGTGTGTGTGTGTATTGCTGGCTATTGAACCCCATCTTCACAATAAGCTACATTTCCAGCCTCCCACCCTTTCTAAAAAAATTTTTTTGAGATGAGACAAGGTCAGGCTATGTATTTTAAGGGTAGGCTAGAGCTCACTTGTAGTCCAGGTTGGCCTTGACCTCACAGTAATCCTCCTGCCTCAGTCTCCTCCTGAGTGCTTCTGGGATTACAGGCATGCACCACTATAAACGGCTCTTTACATTTCTAAACTGAGGCAATTTATGGCCTTTTAGTGATGTGTCTAGTAGGGAAGAGGTCTAAATCTAGCCAAAGAACTGTCTACATGGGTCTGTCTTGTGTCCTACGGCTGGGTCCTGGAAGCTGCAGTCTTCTTCAGAGTACAATGTTTATCGATGACTTCCTCATCTCCTTTCTACCCATCTTTTATTTCTTCTACCCTATCTCAGGATTACAAGCGTGTGCCATGGCCACCAGCTTACTTCCTTATTTTGAGCCAGGGTCTCTATGTATGATGCCATGTTCTAGCCACATTGTCCTTATTTCTGCATCTGAAACAATCGCGGCCACAATCGCGGCCAGTTTTTGCCTTGGGGCTGAGGTGCTTGGCTCCCCCTGTGAAGCCAGAGCTGTGCAAGGCTGCTTTCTCCTCCGTTCAGAGCTCCAAGTCACTACAGTCCGGCCCCCTTCCTTCTCTTTGAACATACAGTGGCAGCCACCAGGCCAGCAGTTTTTTTTTGTTGTTGTTATTGTTATTGTTGTACTGGGAATTGAACTCATGACCTTGTGCTTGCCAGGCAGGCACTTGTGCCACTGAGCTATATTCCCAGCCCAAGTGGATCTTTAAGACACTTCCATGTTTTATTTTTCATTATTTCTCACTCCTTGAAATCATCTTGCTGTATTCCTTTTTAAATTTTGTTTTGTTTTTTCACACTGGAGGTTGAATCTGGAGCTTTGGGTGTGCTGGGTGAGTGCTCTACCACTGAGAGATACCCACAAGCCCTGTTATATTCCATTTTATCTTTTCTGTCCTATCTTATCAGTTTATTTGAATGTGCACTCCATTAAAGCAGACATTTGGCTTGCCTTACTTACCCTTAAATCCTATTATTCTATTATTTGCATTCAATAAGGAGGATGTGTATCTCTTGCCAGTTCTCCTCCTAGCCTAAATTTCAGCCATGCCAAGCAAATCACAGTGCTCTAAACTTGGCAGCTGGTCTTCTGTGTACTGCTCCCCTGAGCAGAGTTCCTTCTCTTTTCCATGCTAACCTCTGTCCCTCAAGGCTTGGTTTCCATCACATTGCCTTACCCTATCCATTTCCCCAGGGGAAGGAATAAATTGAGGGCACTATGTGCCCCAAATACGCCAAGATGCGTAGGTAAGAGGTACTCTAGCTGACTGTTGGTATCTGTGGGACCTCCCCGGAACTCACCCCAGCGCGACTAAATCAGTTTGTACTGAGCAAGGTCTCCAGGTGATTCACTGTCACATTTAAATGTGAGGAACATTTTTTAATATTAAACTTTATTCTCTTTATTATTACATATTTGTCACGCATATTGATCACATTCATCTTGGAAAGCTATACCTGTACATAACACATCTTGATTCTTTTTTTTTTTCCTTCCATTTTCCTCTGGGTCTTTTCAACCCTTCTTCCCTTCCCCATTTACAAAAACTTTGTTTCCACTTCTCCTTTGCATTCTTTTAAAACCCCTTTCCCTCCCCTTGCCTTGCTCCCCTTTCCATTTGAACATGTGCTTCCTACTTCTGAATATTTTGCTTCTTACTTACCCTTTGGTTTTCTTATTCAAGAAAAACAATATGATATTTAAATTTGTGTGTTCGATTTATTTTACTTAAGATTAAGGTCTTGAGGTGCATTCATTTTCCCACAAATGATTCAGATTTATTCTTCTTTGTGGTAGAGTATTTCACTGTACATAAATATATTTTCTTTATCCATTCATTTGTTGGTGGGCATATGGGCTGTGTGAGAGATTTTAGCTATTAAAATTGTGCTGCTATAAGCATTGGTATGTATGGATAACTGTGGCATGATGTTTTTAACTCTTTGGGAAGATAATGGGTCAAATAGAACCTCTAGTTGTTTTTTGAGGAATTGCTAGACCGACCTCTACAAGAAGTTGTAACAGTTTATACTTCCACCAGCAATGGAGAAGGGAGGAATATTGTGTTAGTAAAGATAATACACATCTTAAGTTGTGTGTGTGTCTTAGTTACTTTTTATTCATCACTGAGACAAAATACCTGATGCCCAAAGTTGGGAAAGGAAAAGTTTATTTCTTACAGTTTTTGGAGGTTTCAGTCCATACTCAGTTGGCTCCAAGGCAGGGTGGCATGGCGGGCCGCAGTTCATGGTGGCTGCAAACAGCAAGGGGAAACCGGCAAAAGAGAGAGACACCCCTTCTTCCTGCCATTACATCACACCCTGGCTCCACCCCCTGGGAGGGTGTAGTACTGACACCATCAATCCAAGCACTAGACAATGAACCAGTCACAAATGTACAATGCAAATACATGAGGCCTGGGGGCCACCGACATAAACCATGACAATGTGCATGTGGTACTAGGGGCTAGAGGTTTTTCTTTTTCCTTTTTTTTTTTTTTGGTGGTAGTGAGGAATCGAACTCAGGGCCTTGCACATGCAAGGTTAAGAGCTCTACTACTGAGCCACGCCCCCAGCCCAGGACCTAGTGGTTTATTTTTGTTGTTTTGGTACCGGGGATCAAACTCGAAAACTCGAGTTTGCCAGGCGGGCGCTTATGCCACTGAGCTAAATCCCCAGCCCAACGTCTAGTGGTCTTTAAATTACATCCCAAGTGCTTTTATTTTTTTGCATGGAGAATTGAACTCAGGACCTCACACTTGCCAGGCAGGCTCTGTTCTGCTGAGCTACATCCTTGGTCCTAGTACTTTTTTTTTTTTTGAAGGGCATGATGGTTTTTTTTTTTTTTTAAACCGTACCACATTGATCATGGTGATCAGTATACACCTAATGGCTTTTATCTTGGACATTACCAGTGCAGTATTTTTTATACATTGAAATGTTTCAACAGGACCAAGAACGTTGGCCTAGTACTCTATAAATTATTTTTTATTTTTATTTTTATTAGTATATATTTGCAGTACGTAATGATTACAGTCATCAAGGGGAGTTGGTACATGTACATAATACATCTTAGGGGTTTTTTGGGGGAAGGTTCCCTTCCCCTTTATTTTTTATTTTGAGACAGGGTTTTGTCAAGTTGCCTACTTGTCCAGCTGGCCTCGAATTTGCAGCGACTCTCCTGCTTCAGCCTCCGCAGTGCTGGGTTTACTGGAGGGCGCCACCATGCCTGGCTGTTTAGTACTCTTTAATTACAGGAAGTAATTTTGGATCGGTGAGTATCGGATAAACCAACGTGACCCCTATTTTATTGTAATAGGATTCATAGGATTTTAGAAAGAGCAGCAACACCATGGAGGCAAGTACGGTCGAGATATGTGAACTTGACACCAGAGCGGAAGTGGGGAAATCAGCGCCCAGGGGTCCGGACGCGGCGGACGGGGCTTCCCAGGCTACTTTGCCCCAGGCACGCCCCTTTTCGCAAGACCACGCCCTCTTCCCTAGGGCTCCGCCCCTTTCTGCCAGGGCGCCCCCCCCCCCCACCGCCCCCGCCCGACGGCGCTGCTTGGTTCCCGCCCGACTTCCCAGCGGCCCCGTGCGGCCCGGGCATGCCCAGTGCGGGCGCAGCGGCCCGGCCTGGGAGCGCCCGCGGAGCGGGCTTCCAGGCGAAGAGCTCCGGGGCCGGCAGTCGGCGAGGGCGCTGTATGGTAGGTGCGGGCCGAGGCGGCCGGGCCCTGAAGCCGCTGGAGCCGGTCCTGGGCGGCCGGGCCGGGAGGGCGTGCGAGGGCAGGCAGAGCGCGCGCGCGTCAGCGAGGGTCCCGGCCAGGCCGGGCCGGGCTGAGGAAAGGATCCGGCGGGCGGGCAGGGTTGGGAAGTCTCGAGGCCGCGGCGCCGGGAGCAGCCGTGCGAACCACTCCCGGTACAGCACGGCTGTCTGCGCTCCGTGCGGCCTGAGGAAGCGTGGTCCTCACCGCGTGCAGCGCAGCGCGTGGGGAGGCGGCTCGGAGCCGGGGCGGGCTGGAGCCGGGCGCCGACGTAGTGCGCGGAGCCCTGTGCGGGGCCACGGTGGTGACCGGCTCCGTACCTGGTGCGGGCTAGGCCGCCTCCCGTGTGTGACTTAGGAATAAACGTGCAGGATCCTGCCCCGGTAGACGCTCAGGCGGTTCCGAATTGTCGGGAATTTCATGCCCAGCTGTATTTCAAGGTTTAGGAAAGGTTTTTCGGCCGTGAGATGGACCTTCTTCATTGTGGAGCCCGAGCAAAAAGAAGTCCCAATCAAAGGTTAGAACACCGGGCTTCTGAACTTCGCCGAGCTGCCTTTCCCTCGCTTGGGCTCCAGGCATCAGGCTCCGGGCACCGGGCTGGCGAGCCGTGCAGCGTGTGAGCCGCGGTTCCACACTATTAAGGTGCTGTCCCCCAGATGTATCTGCATTCCCTCAGTTGTAGAATTCCCATGTATCATTTAGTCCGTGGTCTCATCATGAGTAATTTTTTTCCATGCCTTAGCTGTTGGTCAAATTGGGTAATCCATACCCAATATCCCTCTAGGTAGGGTGTTGAGTATAAAATTGAAATGACTGCCTCAGAAGCTGCTGTTGGTTGTATTAATTGCCCAAGATTCGTAGAACATAGGGTTTTGGACTGTGGACAGACATGTTTCAGGCTTCTTATAGTTTGTAATCGGCTTCCTCACACCTCCAACTGGGCTCATTTTGTAGTGGGATTGTGTTTATACAGAATTTTAAGTTTTCTTGGGAGGCTGAAGCAGGAGGATTCCTGTGAGTTTGAGGCCAGCCTGTACTACTTGGTGAGTCCAAGGCCACCATGAACTACACAGTGAGACCCTGTCTCAAAAAAAGAAAGAGGTTTTAAGTTTTTATATTTATTTTGTTGCACGCTATGCTAGAACCTATGAAGAAGTGTTTTAATACTTTCAGTTTATAGGTAAGCAGGTAACTGATTAAGAGGGTGAACCCATGTTAGTCTTTTCGAACTAGTGTCTTGTTCATTATTGAGCATTTATTACTTTCCTGGTTTTAAGCTACCTTCACTGAAATGCAGAGGGCCGAGGGAGAATGGTGCCTGTACCTGCATCCACATGTTGGAACACCAAGGTGTTTGTTTTTAGGAGGAAAGAATGGGAGTGTTAGATGATGTTTCTGAACCTTAGAAACTTCTCTACATGAGGTGAGCACATCTGGGGAGGAGTTGACAGGAGGGCTAGGTGGTGTATGTGGTCTTGGCAGGTTGGTGACCCACAGCTGTATTCCCTGCTCTTCCAGTTCTCTGTGGCGTTTGTCCAGCTGGGTCACTGCTGTTTGCAGTTGGTTAAAGGTCAGGAAAAGTGTACTTGTGTTTTGAAACTTGAAGTTTAAAATGCCTTGACTATTTTATATATATTATATATATATTTTTTTTCTTTTTGAAATGGCCTTGCTATGCAGTTTGGGCCGGCCTTGAATTCGAAATGATCCTCCTGCCTCAGCTTCACCAGTGCTGGGATGCAACTCATCAAGTAGGATTTAGAACTTTAGAATCCTAAGGTTTTTGTTTTGTTTTCGACAGGGTCTCACTATGTAGTTTAGGCTGGTCATGAACTCACTTGTAGCCCAGGCTGGGCTCGAGCTTCCAGTGACCTGCCCCAGCCTGCTGAGTGCAGGGATTACAGGTGTGTGCCACCACTAAGTTCTTAAGAAATTTTTGCAGATTGGTTTTTGACTTACCTTAGAGTTCACTAAAGAAATTAAATGATTTGAGACTCTCTCCGATAAAGTTAAAAGACATTGCAGTGGTGTATGATATTCTATGTTTATAGCAGCACAACTTTTAATAGATAAGTCTTGAAAGCAGACTACATGTCCTGCAGACGAATGGATCAAGAAAAGGTAGTGCACAGTAGAGTACTGCTCAGCCATATAGAAAGATAAATTTGAGTCTGCATAGGAAAAGGGATGCAACTTGAGACCAAAATGTTAAGTGAAATAAATCAGACACTTAAGTTTAAATATTGCATGTTTTTTCTCCTATGGGAAACCCGAAACAAAGAGCAAAATAAGAGATAGATATTGGGAAATAGGAGATAGCTTTTTGTGCAGCAGGAAGGGGACCACGAGGTGGAGTGAAGAGCGGGAAAGGGACTGAAAAAGGATTAAAATGTGTTATGTGCATGTGCCAGCCCCTCACGAGGAGTGTAATTGAGCGCTGCAAACAGACAGTGGAGGGGGAAGTTAGAAAACAGATTAGCTTAGAAGGAGTCTTGGTAGTAGTCTCACATCACTCGCTAAGCCAGCGATACTGAACCCTTCAGAGCTCTCAGTGATGCGCACAACCCTTGGCCACGTGCGTCCCACAGGCTCACCACCACTGCCTCAAACCTTGCTCTGTGCTGAAGGGTCCTGTGTATGAGTTTTTTGTTTTTGAGGTAAGGTCATGCTATGTAACCCAGACTGTCTTCAAAATTGGGGCAGGCCTTCTGCCTCAGCCTCCTGAGTGCTGGCATTACAGGCGCATGCCACCATGCCTGGCTTCTGCGTATGATTGAGGTATGTGTTTAGTCATTTTTTTTGTAAGAACTTTTATGTTGCTTTTATATATTCATTCAAGGGTTTGAGGTTATCCAACTTGCATAAAAATTGATTAAAAGGATACTAAGATATTTTCACCTATGTCCAAATCTTTGAAAATGCTTGGAGTGTAGAAGGGAAAGTTAGGGACATCAAGGCCCAGATGAGACCATTGGTCTGGTCTAAGAGCACATTTATCCCACAAAAAGTGAAAGGGTAGTAAGTGATTTAAAACAAAACAAAACTTATGCCGGGCATGTTAAGTCCCTCTAGTACCAGCTACTTGGGAGGCTGGGGCAGGAGGATTGCTTGAGCCCAGCAGTTCGTGACCAGCCTGGCCAACACAGTGAGCCCTTATTTCAAGATAAACCAAGCAAAGAAATAATTAAAGATTTTAGGTTTCAACACTTATGGGTATAGCCTCACTTAGTTCATTGTGAGCTAGAATCAGAGTAGACTCTGTTGCTTTCCTGTTAAAGCCAGGATGTGGGGTTATGTAGAAATGCGCATGCAGTAATTGGAGTTTTGTTTTGTTTTGTTTTGTTTTGTTTTGTTTTGAGACAGGGTTTCACTGTGTAGTTCAGGCTGGCCTTGAACTCACTGTATAGCCTAGACTGGTCTCATACTTGCCATAATCCTCCCGCCTCAGCCTTCCAGGCATGTACCATCCCACCCTAAAGTAACTTGTCTCTAAGATAAATTTTTTTGTCTTTTTGAGTCAGGGTCTTGCTATGCAGTTCAGGCTGGCCTTGGGACCAGGCTGGTCTCGAACTTGCCACAGAACTTGCCACAATCCGCCTGCCTCAGCCTCCCAAGTGCTGGGATTACAGGAGTGCACCACCACGCCTGGCTAAGATAAATGTTTTTATTCCATTGTGCTTCATGTGTTTCCAGATGCTTCATGATGAGAGATTGGGAACACTTCTCCCTCCTCTGTGTAGCTGATAAGACATCTGAGTGGTGAAGAGATGGCAGACAGTGTCAAAACCTTTCTCCAGGACCTCGGCAGGGTGAGTACATGTTATTTCAAGGAATTTATCTCCTAATGCTTTTTGCTAAAGGAACTGACTAGGAAATCCTTTAGATATTTTTGAATTTTTTATCTTACTTGTTGAGTCCTTCATAGTTCACATACAGGTGTACAGTCTAGTTCACCCTGCTCAGAGATGGAAATTATCCAGTATCTTTTCTGCCTCCTTGATTTTTTTTTCTTTTTTTTGAGAGAGGGTCTCGATATGTAGTCTAGACTGGACTTGAACTTAACTGTGTTGCCCAGGCTGGTCTGGGTGATTCTTGTGCTTCAAGCCTCCTGAGTACTAGGATTATAGGTGTGTACTATCAAGCCTGGCCTAAGACCAGTGTTTTATTTACTCTTGTATTGCTGAATTTATTATACATATAGGAAATACTGCATTATTTGATGAATACTGAAGGTAGTAACTTGACTTCACAGTATGGGCATTTATGGAGAAATTGGAAAACTTTTGCACCCATGTTATTTGAGCTTAGTTTGGGCAAGAATTAATGGATACTAAATCTAGAGGGGAAAATTAGATGAACAGAAAATTTGTGTGGTCTGAAAAGTACATTTCTGTAGTTTACTCATTAATTGGGAGAGGAAAAAAGTTGCAGCTATACAGTAGAGAAGCTGGGTCGCTAAAGTGAAGTTTACTACAGGGTGTGTATCTTGGTGTGATACCTTGAAGGGAACACCATTACTTCTGTGATATTCCTGCAGAAAAGAACTTAACCTGGGTCTAGCCATGAGAAAATGAACTAAAGCCCTGAGGAAATTCTATAAAGTAGCTGTCATATGCTTTAAAAGGAAGACAAGCCTGCTGTGTACACCTGTAATCCCAGCATTCCGGAGGCTAAGACAGGAGGATTGGCTGTGTGTGTGTGTGTGTGTGTGTGTGTGTGTGTGTGTGTGTTCAAGGCCAACCTGAGCTGTGTTAATGGGATCCTGTCTGAAAAAAAAACCTAAGGAACTGATTTGGATTTTAAAAGGCTAAAGAGATATGATAATTAAATGGGATACATGATACTAGACTAAGCTCTTGAGAGACTGTCGCAGAACTCTTTTTGGTACGACTGGCAAAAATGTGCATTAAAAGTTTTTCAGTATTAAATTTCTTGATAACTATCTGTGGTATGTAAAAATACTGTTTTTAAGAAATACACACTGAAAAAAGATTCTACAATCTAGTTAAATGATTTATTAAAAAGTACATACATAAAAATGGCAAAACATTAAACTGATAAATATAAAAGATATCTGGAAATTTTCCATTATTTTTACAACTTTTCTGTAGATTGGGAGTCGTTTAAAAAATAGAAATCAGGGACTAAGTGGTAGAGTGCTTGCCTAGCATGCACAAAGCCCTGGGTTCAGTCCCTAGCACTGGAAAAAATTAGAAAGAGAAAAATCAAAAGCCTTTTTTAAGTTCCATAGCAAAATCAGTTCTACAGTTTCCACTGTTCCTTCAGTTTCCCATGTGTAACTTCGGAAAGTCTTGTACAATCCATGATCTTTCCTGTTTAAAACTATCTTTATAGGGAATCAAAGACTCCATCTGGGGCATCTGTACCATCTCAAAGCTGGATGCTCGGATCCAGCAAAAAAGAGAGGAGCAGCGTCGAAGACGGGCGAGTAGTGTCCTGGCTCAGAGGAGAACCCAGAGTATAGAGCGGAAGCAAGATAGGTAAGGCATGCAGTCTGTGTCAGAAAATGTCCCGGAGTGGGGTGCTTTGGGAAGTGACTGAGTTTAGTATAGCACAAACAAACACCCTGTGCAGGAAGTTTCAGCAATTCAAAAATGTGGGTTTTTGTTGTTGTTGTTGTTTTGTTTTGTTTGTTTTTGAGATGGGTCTCACTATGCAGTTCAGGCTAGGCTTGAACTCCGCAGTTAATCCAGGGTGGCCTCAGATTTGCAGCAATCCTCTTACCTCAGCCTCCCGAGTGCTGGGATTACAGGCATAGGCTACCACACCTGGCAGGAAAGCGGTTAGTCAGAAATATTTTTAGTCTTATTGTCTGAATTAGAACATTGGGAGAAAATAATGTGCTGAAAAGGATATAGTGTCAGAGGAAGGTATAAAAATGGGGGGCTACTGAATGAAAGCTAGGAAATCACCATATGCCTTGTAAACTAAAGCATATGATCTTTTCCAGTGAGTCACGTATCGTTAGTCGAATTTTCCAGTGCTGTGCTTGGAATGGTGGAGTATTCTGGGTAAGTTCTTTCCCTCAAATTCCAGATGTCTCCTAAGCATGTTCAGATGGTTGCTAGGTTCGTGCTCCTTAGCTGTTTTCTTAAAACACTGACACATGTAGTTTTCAGCTGTGTGTACACCCTTAAGACAATAACTCAGGTTCTGTGTACTTAAGAGGAATCTTATTCTTACTCAAGAAAGAACATACTTTCGGTTTTTTTCTATGCTACTGGGAATGGAACCCAGGACCTTGTACATGCTGGGCAAGAGCTCTGTTACTGAGTTACATTCTCCTGCCCACCCTTCTTTTTGAGACAGGGTCTCACTATATAGTGGAGGCCAGCCTTGTGCTCACCACATAGCCTAGGTTAGCCTTGAACTCACAGTGACTGTCCTGCTTCAGTATCCTGAGTACTGGAATTACAGCCATGTGCCGCCATACTTTGCCCTATTCCTATTTATTTATTTATTTATTCATTTAGAGACAGTCTTGCTATGTAGTTCAGGCTCCTGCCTCAGCCTCTGGAATGCTGGGAGCGTAGGTGTGTGCCACCATGCCCGCCTCTTCAATTTTATTTTAAGATGGGGTCTTGCCGAGGCCCAGGCTGGCCTTAAACATGCAGTCCTCCTGCTTCAGCCTCCTGAGTAGCTGGAATTATAGGCCTGTGACCCTGTGCCTGTCTTTTTTTTTTTTTAATGAATCATTCACAAGCTTTAGTAGTATTATAGGTGACAGTATCTGTTGATTAGTATCTAGCCTTTTTGGCTAAGAGATTTATGGGAATCAGAGAAGGGCAGATAAAGCTGAATAAGAGCAAGGCTTTCCTTGTTTCTGGTCATAATAATTGGGGAGCAGTGATTATTATTGAACCCCAGGGCAGAAAATGTTGCTACAATTAACTAAGAACCAATTAAGTGGGCTGGGGGATTTAGCTCAGCAGCATAAGTGCCTGCCTTGCAAGCTCATGGTTGTGAGTTCGATCCCCAGTACGGACAAAAAAAAAAAAAAAAGAGAACCAATTAAGTGAAATTTGGGTTCTTTGAAGAACAGGTAATTAAATATTTCTTTTGACTTGGAATTCAGTGTAATTCAGTTTTTTTTTTTTTTTGTTTTGCGGTACTGGGGATTGAACTCATGACCTCTCGCTTGCCAGGCAGGCGCTTATGCCACTGAGCTAAATCCCCAGCCCTAAAGAAATGCTGCCTCCTTTAAGTTGTTTTTCTTTTCTTTTCTTTTTTTTTTTTTTTTTTGGTACCGGGGATCGAACTCACAACCTCATGCTTGTCAGGCAGGCACATAAGCCACTGAGCTAAATCCCTGGCCCGTAATTCAGTTTTTGTAAACATTTCACAGATGGTTTTAGATGTTAGCTTTAGATTTACCTAATAAATATTTACTATTTCCTTAGTATTTGCCTGTATATTTTTACTTGAATATTGTCTAAATTAATACCCCTCCCCACCCACTGTTGGAGAAGTTAGAAGTGAAAATAGAAATGGTCTGATTTGGGTGTTTCTTCAGGGCTCTTGATTCTTTGGGGAAGTGGTGAGGAGTATTAGATACTGTACTGAGTTAAATTCCCACCTCTTATTTTGAGACAGAGCCTCACTAAGTAAATTGCCCAGCAGCCTGGGCTGGAATTTATGATTCTCCTGTCTCAGTCTCCCAAAGTGCTGGGATTATAGGCATACCCAATCCCGTCTGGCTACACTTCCTGGTTTTTTTTTTTTTTTTTTTTTTTTTGAGACAAAATCTTGCTATGTAGTTCATGTTGGCCTTGGAATTATAGGCATGTGCCACCATGCTCAGCCTGATTATTATTTTTTTTTTAGGAGCCTTTTTTTTTTGGTCTTTTTTTTCTTTTTTGGTACCAGGAATCAAACTTAGGGCCTTGTGCTTGCCAGACAGTCACTGTGCTGCCGAACTACATCCCTAGCCTTGTCCTCCTGATTTTTGACAGGCACCCTCATTAGGAAAATTGTCAGACTGAAACTTGAAGCTCTTGAAGAGGGGCTTTTGACATTTACCTTATTGTTTCTTTCCTTTTAGTTAAGTCTACTCTTGTTTTATCGAGTATTTATTCCTGTGCTTCAGTCAGTAACAGCCCGGATTATTGGTAAGTGTATACCTTGTTTCTTGCTCTCTGCAGGGAATGAGGTGGGAGATATTTTTCTGGTCTCCTTCAGTTTATTGAACATTTCCTATGGATCGGGAGCTTTAGTTGTTTTTAACTCAAGACATTTCAACAACCCTTTGAGAAGTGCACTGTTGTTCCATCTCATCAACAGTGGATGAGGAAATGGAAGTTAGTTACCATGGCTAAACTGTTAGTAAATGGCAGAGCTGGGATTTAAACCCAGGTGGTTTCCTCGCAATTGTCTACTATTAATTACTGACATCTCCCTCTGTGCCTGGTTACTCAGAGGGGCGTAGTGGCAGAAGGTGGTGTGTCTATGGTGGTTAAGATTTCGAGCCGGGTACAGAGATATACGGACGGAAAAGGATGTGAGGGAGAAGAAAAAATAGTCAGAAAATAGGAGTACTGTATTTGGTCTCCTGTTTTTGCATTTCTCCACTTAAGCTAATCACTCTTTGCCCTTGCCCTAGGAGATCCTTCACTACATGGAGATATTTGGTCTTGGCTGGAATTCTTCCTCACGTCGGTTTTCAGCGCTCTTTGGGTGCTCCCTCTGTTTGTGCTCAGCAAAGTTGTGAATGCCATTTGGTTTCAAGTAGGTCCAGGGCAGAATGGAGTCAGGGGCTTACAGCCTGATGGGTGGACGGGTAGTAGGTCTTACGCTGTGAAGGGACCGCAGAGGGACCTTTCTGATCTTGATCTTCCTTGGCCAAGTAGTCAGTGGAGGTCTTTGTGTGTTTGTGAAGTGGAGTTGCTGTCTGAAGGCACTGAAGCATCCTGCCAGATGCTAGGGGCTTTTTTCTCGTGGAAGTTTTAGTAGCAGACAAAAATCCTTGTTTTAAGCATGGATACCAAGGCTATTTAATTCATGTTTCGGCATACTACTTTCTCTGTTGCAGGATATAGCTGACCTGGCATTTGAGGTGTCGGGGAGAAAGCCTCAGCCATTCCCCAGTGTCAGCAAAATAATTGCTGACATGCTCTTCAACCTCTTGCTGCAGGCTCTTTTCCTTATCCAGGTGAGACTGGCCTTCTGGACCCATGGACAGATTAAAAAGAAGTGTCACTAGATGGAGCTTCATAAGGACAGTGATTTGCATTTATCCTGGGGTATACACATATACTTTGTGGGCAGTAATGAATTTTAAGTCGTTTTTTTCATAGAAAAAATAGAATTTCAATATAAAATTGTAGCCCGGGTGTGATGGCACACTCCTATCATCCCAGCACTCAGGAGACTGAGGCAGGAGGATTGCCGAGTTCAAGGCCAATGTGGGCTACATAGTGAATTCAAGGCCAGCCTGAACTACATAACAAGATTGTGTCTCAGAAAAACAAAATAAATATAAACTTGTAAGAAACAAATTTATCCACTCTTTTCCTGCCACCCCAGAACTTCATTCTCTTGCTCTTTAGAAATTTAAGAAGTAGCTAAGAGGCCATCTCGGCAGCACTGTTGATTGTGCATTGGTGGGTGAATAGCGTTTGGTCTCTGCACCTTTTAGAATTAAGCTATGCCGTCTTTGTTCTTCAGGGGATGTTTGTGAGTCTCTTTCCCATCCATCTGGTTGGTCAGCTGGTCAGTCTGTTGCATATGTCCCTTCTGTACTCACTGTACTGCTTCGAGTATCGTTGGTTCAATAAAGGTAAGTCCATATAAAGTTCATAGAGACAGTGCATAGAGACCCAGATGGGAACTGCTACTCCCAAGCAGAATTACACTGGTCAAGTACTGGACAAGTCATTAAAGGAAGAGGCCTCACTGGTCAGAGGGAGCTTTCATTTGGCTTTGTGGGTTTGATCCCTCACTTTGAAACTAGGGAAGTAGCAATGTAAGATTAGCATTCTCATGGTTAGTGTGATATAGCTGGACTGAGCGGAATTAGCATGAATTATTCTAAAGTAGGGAAATGAAGCTAATGCTAGCACATTTATTTTGAGGCTCTTAAAAAAGACTCGTTTATTTATCTGGAGATATATATATATATATGTCTGAAAGGTTAACTGACTCCTACAGGATGGTCTTCCTTTTATTTGGTGTCTTGTTTTGTTCCAGATTAGTCCTGTTAAGGGTGACGGTGCTGGTGTTGAACTTTATAACTCACTTAGCCTGTTAGTTTCTAAGTTGTGATTATTTGAATTGCAAACTTTGAATAAAGGTTTTTGTTTTGTTTTTTTAAATGGCATTTGAGGTTGAACTCAGAGCTCTTCACACTGAGCCACATGCCCAGCCCTTTTTTTCACATTTTATTCTGAGAGGATCTCACTAAGTCCCTAAATTGTTCAGGCTGGGTTCTAAGATGGGATCCTCTTGCCTCAGCCTCCCAGAATACTGAGATTATAGGCATGTGCCACCATATCTGGCTTGCGTAGCAGCTTTGTGTCAGATTTGTACAATTACTTTGTATGCTCTTGCCATGTAGGTTTGTATCTAAAACCCAAGCCTCAGTTAATTTGTCTACTGTAGTTTGCACTTGATTAAAAGAAAATGTGTAGTCTAATTGTATTGGCTTCCTTTTTTTAGGAATTGAAATGCATCAGCGGTTGTCAAACATAGAAAGGAACTGGCCTTACTACTTTGGATTTGGTCTGCCCTTGGCTTTCCTCACAGCAATGCAGTCCTCCTATATTATCAGGTAATTAGGCTGGAAAGATCTGAGAGAATAGCAAAAATAAAACTCTTATGTTGCAAGCATCTTTTATTTGCTTGGTTTTCTGCCAAGTGTGACCATCAGGAGACCTGTAGGGAGTTTTCTGTTTGGCAGACAGCCATAGACATTTGGCTGTGTGACCCTCTAGGCCAGATTCGTTTTCCTATAATGCTTTCTAGAGCAGTGTTAAACATGATGAGTGCTTAGCAAAACATTCTGTCCTTCTCAAAAGCTGTATCTGATTTGTTAGGGTTTCATCAGGCTGTGATACCCACATTGCAAGCCCAGGAACTGGGCTTATAGTATCTGCCCCAGAGTGATGGCTGTCATGAAGAGGATTCAGTATTTCTTTTCTTTTTTAGCGGCTGCCTCTTCTCTATCCTTTTTCCTTTGTTCATCATCAGCGCCAATGAAGCAAAGACCCCTGGAAAAGCATAGTGAGTATTGACTGGTAATGAGGTATTTTTGCTGTGTGAAGGAGGGCTGTAATGCCACAATTACATTGGTAAGCTTTTAGTCTTATGTTGCAGGAAGACCTTAAGAAAAACACTTCTGGGATATACCCCAGACTGTTCTGTGGATATGTGCATGCATATTTTAAAATTTAACAGTTCAGCAAGGCATGTAGATCAGAGGTAGAGTGCTTGCCCTAGTGTAGTAAGGCACTGAGTTGCATCCCCAGCATCACCACAGGGGTGGGGAATCTAATAATTCTCCTAACATAAGCCGCTTTAAACAGTCATTTTTGTAAGACCTGTTTGTACTTGGGAGAGCTTTTTTCATCTCAGGACTGGGGATTGATTGAACCTAGGGCCTCCACACTAAGCTACATCCCCAGCCTCACTTATTTATATACTGAAACAAGGTCTCACTGAGTTGCCTGGTCTGGGCTTCCAACTGTAATCCTAGCTCAGCTTTATGCTGGGATTATATAGCACCACAGTTGGCTTGAGTGTGGTATTTTCATAAAGGCATACAGTATATTTTGATCGTACTCATTCCCCAAGTGCTGCTTCCTCTGGGAGCCCCAGTACTTCAAAACTGGTTATTCCAGGGGCTGGGGATTTAAATCAGTGGTGTAAATGCCTGCCTTGCAAGCTCGTGGTCTTGAGTTCGATCCCTGCTACCGATTAAAAAACAAAACAAAACAAAACAAAACAACCCAACTGGTTATTCCAGTATGTTCATGCCACAGCAGGACCCACTACATTTTTTTTCTCCCCAGTGCTTGGGATTGAATCCAGGGCCTCATGCATGCGAGGTAAGCTCTCTTTCCACTGAGCCATACGCAGTCTGCAGTACCTTCTTTAGTTGCCTGTTCACTTCATGTGTCTGCTATTTTAAACTTCTTTGATCAAATATGCTTTGATGAAATTGCAGTTGCCTTGTATTCCTCTATATAGTGTAGTTAGACGTTTAATGTAGTCAGATAAGCTGTTGCCCACCTGAAACAATCATTTTGAGTCACTAGGGGATGAACAAGTTGAGTCTCTTTGTCTTCCAGCCTTTTCCAGTTGCGCCTCTTCTCCTTGGTGGTCTTCTTAAGCAACAGACTCTTCCATAAGACAGTCTACCTGCAGTCGGCATTGAGCAGCTCCACCTCTGCAGAGAAGCTCCCCTCACCGCATCCGTCTCCTGCCAAAATGAAGGCCACTGCAGGCCACTGAGTCACCTGCTATCCAGAGGCCATGGGTGGGATCGGAGGGCGGTTGTGGGAGCTCCCTTCTCTGTTCTCCTTCCCTGGTCAGGAAAGGTGGGGCCCATTCTGCCAAGGGTCCCCTGTGTGTTCCCTTCTCTTCAAAGAATTGGAATTTTTTCTCTGGTGCACGTAAGGCAGAATCTTCCTGACACCAGTATGTGGATTTTTAACACCATCATGAGTCTGAATGGACCACAGGTTTTTCTAGCATTTGCCGGCCTCTGTGCCTGGACTGATTTGAATACTTTGTTTTTTTCCCTTGTGCCATTTACCCTCCTGTCTGTCCTTCCCGCCTTCCAGCCCCCTTGGATGAATGAGTTTTATAATTCTAGCTGTTGTGTTCTGTGGATTTGTTATTTTTGTTTTTCTGTGAAGCACATACATTGGATGTGGGAAGTAAAGGAGCACAGTGTCTCAGTGGCTCCTGGTCACTCCCATTACAGCCATCACTGTCTTGTTTCTTGTAACTCAGGTTAGGTTTTGATCTCTCTTGCTCTACTGCAAAAAAGAAAAGAAAAAAAAAAGAGCTTGAAGAGATGCAAAGACCTCTCAGCCAGAGCTAGGTTTTGAGATAATTTTCTTTCTTCCCCTTGAAGGGGAAAAAGCTTTTCTTTCACTGGTACATTTGAAGCTCCCCAGCTGTGGGGAGGTACCGATTCTGGACAAGTGCCACCACAACAGAGAATGCTCAGAGAACCTGAACTTTTCAGCTCTGAAGGGTGGAAATTTACTGTTGGCCACTGCCGTGTCTCACTGGTATTTCAAAGGAACATTGGGTGCTGCAAATAGGAACTGAAAGGGTATCCTTATTAAACCCATTAAACCTGTGCGTGTTGATGTTTTGTGTCACTTTAAGAGACTAAATATGGGGCTGGAGGGCAGATGTCAAAACACTTGTACAATTTTAAAATGTCACTATTAAACGTGAGCTGGTTTCCCACAAGTGTGTAATGGTTGAGTTTAAAAATTGTAACCTCTGGGTACATATTCATGGAACACAAGACTGTCTTGGGTAATTTGATGACAGTTTTGAGAGATTAGCCTTGAAAGATGTTCTCTGAGAAAGCTTGAATTATTTTACATTTTATGAAAGACTGGGTTTGTTACTTTTTAAAGTCTATACCTCCAACTCTGTTGCATGTTTATAAAGAGAAAGATAGTGTAGATTTCAGTGAATTTAACATTCCTTTGCCAGAGGGTGAGATTATTAGACTTCTGGCTAACAGAAACCTTTATTATATGTAAGATTAAGGAATTAAAAATTGTAGCTGGGAATTGTAATCTGAATTGGAAGTGTTATGCAATTGATAGGGTTTTTAAATAGTGGGCATCTTGGAAGTGATCAAACTGTTTCTAGTTTTTTTTTTTTTTTGTACCGGGGATCGACTTCACGCTTACCAGGCAGGCGCTTAAGCCACTGAGCTAAATCCCTGGCCCTCTAGCTTTTGTTTTAAAAATGATAAAAGCTACCTTGCCTTCCCATGACAAATTTGGAAACAGTCTCAAGTGAGTTATATACACAGTAGCAAAGTGAACTTTTCCTGTCATTTCATTAGGCACTGAGCTGTAATTAGGAAACTGGGATCAAAGGGAATTAGTCTGTTTTTGCCAAGTTCAGAAGGGCAATTTGAGGTAAAATAATTAGCAACTAAAATTAAGGAAACTTGCTGGGTGTGGTGGCTCATGCCTATAATCCCAGCACCAGGAGACTGAGGCAGGAGGACACCATGAGTGCAGGGCCATCCTGCATTACATCCTTGCCTCAAAAAATTAAAAATGCACGTGTGTAATCCTAGTACTTGGGAAGCAGAGGCAGGAGGATTGCTGCAAGTTCGAGGCTAGCCTGTATTATATAGTGAGACCCTGTCTCAAAAAAGAAAAAAAGGGGCATGGTAACATACACCTGTAATCCCAGTGTTTCTTTAGAAATGGCTTGACAGTTAAATTTACTCCAGGTCTTTCTTGCCTTGAACAAAGAATTGGATGAGGCAAGCCAAAGATGGTACCAAAAGTTTATTTAAAAAGTGAGGGGTGCTGGCTTTGTAGAGTGAATTTGAGCCAAACAATACAGAAAAGCATAAAAACAAAAGTAAAGGTATACCTTGTGTCTGCAGACACAGCTCTGGCTCCTTGTGGTATCCTTTGTCTTATGCTGCCCACAACTCATGGGACCCCAGGAGAAGTTCCGCATAAAGGGTCTCGTGGATTAATAACTGCCACTTGGGTGGCTGGGCAGGAGGATCACAGCGATTTTGAGGCCAGCCTGGGCTACATAGGAAGACTGCCTCAAAAAACCCAAAAATTTTAAAAAATGAGAAGGGCTGAGGATATAGTTAAAGAGTGAAGGCCCTGGATTCAGTTCTTTAAAAATAATGGGAAACTCCAAGAAATAGTCATACTAAACAAAACAGTCAACCAAGCAACATGGAACGGGAGTGGAATCCATAAACACTGGGAGGAAATCTCAGCAATATAGTTTTGAAGCACACTTAGAAAAGTAGGTGGTGGGGAAAGTGTCTTTTCCTGTGTGCTGCAGGTGAGATACAGGCAAGAGTGCCTTGTGATCAATGATCATGTCACAGCTTGACTCTTGAATGTGGAAGACTTGGTCCCCAGCCCAGGGTGCTATAGGGAAGTTGTGCAAACTTTTAGAGATGGGGCCCTGTGGGAAGAAGTTGGGTGATTGGCCTTAGCTCCCCTTCTCCCTGCTGTGAGGTGAGTAGGGCTCTTGCACTCTGGCTGCCACCATGACGGGCCTACTGACCCAAACTAACAGGGCCAAGTGATCAGAGACTGAAACCTGAAATCTTGAACCAAAGTAAACCTTTCTTCCCTTTAAATGGATTATTTTGGCTTTTTTTTTTTTTTTTTTTGGTCAGTAACAGAAATCTGACCAGCACAAAACAAAGGGAAGCAGATACTTCAGGAAAGACCAAAAGTTCTACATCAAAGTAATGAGTCCTACAAAATACTTGAAGCGAGTGATGGTACAGAAAAGCGGTACTTTCTGAAACAAATCAAAACTTTTCGTTAGGAGGGAAGATAATATATGTAATTCTCTGGGTATAATCTATGTGGGTTTTTAAATAAAATTTAAGGGGTGGTACTGGGAATTGAACCCAAGGCCTCCACACTGAGACCTTTTAATTTTTTATTTTTAAAGACAGGGTCTCCCCAAGTTGCCCACGCTGGCTTCAAACTTACTTTTTTTTTTTTTTTTTTTTTTGGTACTGGGGATCGAACTCACGACCTTGTGCTTGCCAGGCAGGCGCTTAAGCCACTGAGCTAAATCCCCAGCCCCAAACTTACTGTCTTGCCTCAGACATCTAGAA
>PVJX010004798.1:59186-91090 GCA_004027295.1 Dolichotis patagonum
AAAAAAAAAAAAAAATCCCCCCAAAAACAAACATCTTAAAAATATGCTTAGAAAAAAATAAAATATGCTTTGGTTTTAACACTTACGCCAACGACAGAACCCCTCAGTATTTAGGGACTGAACCTAGGGGTCGCAGAGCTACACCCCATCACTTTTTATTGAGTCAAAGTCTTGCTAAATTTCCTCGAAAGCTCATTTGTGCCTCAGCCCACCAAGTAGCTATAATCATAGGTATGATGCATCACACCTAGTTTAAGCTTTCAATAGTGTATCCTGACTTCTGAAAAAGGTGACAACTTATCACCTAAAGAGGATCAGGAATTTTTTAAGAGAACTCCTAACGTCTAGTCTCCACAGTACTTTTTGTCCCCTTTGAAAGGGATCGAATTTCTTTATTTTTAAACTTGTTCTGAGAACCGAATACTTCCACGAAAATAAAGGGGTTCTATTTACTCCTATCAGTTCTGAGGGTAAGCCTTGTACTGTGACTTTTTTTTTATTTTTTTTGGTACTGGGGATTGAACTCACGACCTTGCGCTTATCAGGCAAGCACTTAAGCCACTGAGCTAAATCCCCAGCCCTATACTGTGACTTTTAAAGAAAGCACACGACTTTAAAGTACTGATTAGAATCACGCGCTTCCAGTAGGTTTGGCGACTCTTGGTGGGAGTGTAAATGGGGAGCCCTGTGGCAGTGGCACCCCATTTGGACAGTGGGTAGAAGTTCCTCCCTTCGTTTTTCTAAGAGTAGTAAAATTTATTGGCGAATAGGAATAGCTGGGCGACAGGAGGGGTCCCGAGTGGGTTGCCCTGGACGCTTTGGGTCGGAAGAGCGAATTTGGCTGGGGACACTGCTCCCTTCCCTGCCTTGCCGACGTATTTCTGGGAGGAAGGGAGAAGAAAGGCAAGGCGGAGGGGACGCAGCTCTAGGGCAGGCAGGCAGGCAGGCATACGGGAAGGGGTGAACGACCGAGGCAGCGCTCGCTGGGCCCCGGCTCCCGCGAGCGAGGACGCCGGCTGGCTGCTCGGTCGCTGGCTGCTCGGCGGCGGCCGCCGTCTCGGAGCCGGGCAAGGGGTGCCCCGGCCGAACCCCAAGGTCCTCTCAGACGGAGGCACCACCTTCCACAAAACCGTGCGAAAAGGGAAATGCCTCCGGAAATTTGCTAGGGCTCCGTGTTATGGCAGTTTCGGGAAGTTGGTAAGAAAAAAACAGCAAATCACGGCCAGGCTTTCCTGTAGAGTGGGACGGCCGGGCCCGGAAGCCTCTGCATTTCCATCGAGGACAGGTAGAGCAACTTCTGACTTCCTCTCTTAACCTGTTATTAAGGCAACGGCCCAGCTCTGCAGTGAGGGGAAAAGATACGGACGGCCTCCAAGTCCCGCACCTCGGGGTCTCCTCCGCCTGTTCCTCAGCGTCGTTTCCGCTTCTGGTCATGTGGCTGCGCTAACCAGCCACACCTTCCCACTGAGCCCCCTTCCCAGGCCGCTGACCGACACGTCACTCCTCGGCTCTCAACCAAACTTCTCCGAGCAGGTTCTTTCCGCGCGCTTCACTCTCACACGCAGGCCTATGACAGCACAGTGGGAGCCCACAGTCCCGCCCCTAGAGTGCTAAGTGATAGCTTTACTGACCAGTTAAAAGCTCAAAGTGCAGCTCGATCTTTGCCTTCTAATCTGATTGACAGTCACGTAGCCCTATAACTTGCCCGAAATGGTGTATTGGTCGGAAGCCATCCAATGGGGAGCGGTCTGAGGGGCGGAGCCGGCCCTCAGGGTTGGGTGCGCCGCTGAGCGGATGGCAGTGGGAGCGGAACGGGTTCCGGAGGAACGGTGGCCGGATGAGAAGGCCGTAGGCTGTAAGTTGAGAAATGGCAGCAAGTACTGTCCAGGATGTTGACGGACCCGAGCGAAGCGCCGGGAGCAGGACTCTAGAAGGTGGTGGGGAGCAGGTTTAGGGCCTTTAGAGGAGGGGGTGTGAGGTGTGGCGTGGAAACCTCGTGGAATGGAAGGATGTGGCGATCTGGGGAAAGGACTAAGGGAGAGTCGTGGGCATGGGGCGTGCACTTAGGTCAGGGGAGCTTGGGAAAGACCGGATCCCGGAACTAGATTGTCAAGGGGTTGCCGCAGAGGATGCTGAGCTTGTGGGGGTCCTGCGGTGGGTGGTGTCAGCGGCAGTCACTTCCACTGGGGTGGGAAGAAGAGGCAGGTGGGACCTGCAGGAGAGAGCCAAAGGGCGGAGGGGAGGGCAGGGGCAAGAATTGGGGCCGGGGAGGCTGCAGTCTTGGATTGCAGACTAGGATGGGACAGGCTGTCAAATCTTGCCAGACACAGTTGAAGAGGAGAGAGATCCAGATTTTTCTTAAGAAAAGTATATTTGCCGTTACTTGCTTTGGCGATGTGCAAAAATGACGAGAGCACACTATGAAAACTTCCTTTACGGTCTGGCCTTCAATTACCAGCTCGTGTACTCAGTTTTCAGGTTCTGGCACTTTCATTTCCTCTGTTTACTCTCCCAGGTGTGTGGATCATATCGACTCAGTGGTGCCGAGTTTGTTACTCTCAGCCATTCCTGAAAGCAGGCACAAACTTGGGACATAGAGCTACATCATTGGCTTTTTTTTTTTTTTTTTTTGTGCCGGGGAATTGAACTCACGACCTCGCGTTTGCCAAGCAGGCACCTACGCCGCTGAGCTAAACCCCCAACCCCAGATCGTTGGCTTCTTGGAGTTAGGTTTTTGATTGCATGATAAGGTTTTTCCTTTGGGATTATAATTAAGTACACATCACTAACGTTCCTCCCCTGGGACAGTTAATTATAGAAAAGATGTTCGAGCTAGAAATATATGGTTCTTCATGCCTTCTACTTAAACCAGTGTAATGTTTTCTTCTTTGCCTTCAGTAATAGAAAAAGATCAGGAGCAATGCAAATTCCTTTTTTTCCTGCATAGTTTTGAACGACGTTACATATCCTTTGTTGTTCTTTATCTTTTAGGCCTTGACTAGCTTACAGTTTAACATGGTTGTTCTGCCTTGTACTGAAATAGGTAACTTATGGTAAATTAGTGTTATATAGTTCTTGCCCATCAAGTGGTTACCATTCTGAACTGCTTTAAGAGCATTTTTTGTTTGTTCTGTTTTTTGAGGACATGGTCTTGCTTTGTAGTGCAGGCTAACCTAGGAACTCACCGTGTAGCCCAGGCTGTCCTTGAATGAAGGGTGATCCTTTTGCCTCAGCTTCCCAGGTGTTGGGATTACAGGCACCAGCACACCCAGTTCATTCTGAACTGTTGACAGACTGCTTCCCTTAATATTTTAGTCTAACCCCTGCTTTCATAAGAAAAATTTATTTTCTTTTCCTTTCAGATTGTTGTCTGGTACCATAAACTGTGTCATGGAATCAGTCAGTTAGGTGGGTTTCTGTTACAGAGATGCTTTGAAACAGATGATTTGAAATGGAAATAGAGCTGAACAGTAATTACAGTGTGACAAGTGGGGTTGAAAATACAGTGGTCTGTTTATGTGTACTTCTCCTTGAGTGCATAACTGCCTCTGCATTATGTCATACTTTTTTTTTTTTTTTAAGTAGTGAAGACTGAACCTGGGACCATAACATGTTCGCAGGCCTTCAAAAAAAAATATATTTTTTTAATTTTTAAATTTTGAGACAGCATTTTGCCAAGTCACTAAATTACTGTAGGACAAGCTTGAACTTTTGATCCACCTGTCTCAGCCTCCCAGAGTGCTGGGATTACAAGTGTGCACCACCATGGCTGGCCATCATACTGTTTAGTTGCTTCTGCAACTCCAGGGAAATTTGGAACAGTGTGCAGCTTATAGTCAGTCAGTTAGCGAAGGCTTAAATTTAGGGGAAATTGTGCTGATTTAGTCGTAACTTCTCTTTATCTCTTTCTGCTTTCACTTCTGTACCTACTTTCTGTTTGCTTACCTTTTCTGGACTGCTCTGTTTCTCTATGTCATTATTTCCATCTTTTGTATTTTTGGACCCTCTCCTTTCACCTATTTTTCCTTTTTACTTACATTTCTGCTTTGCTTCTGTTGTGCTTGTATACTTGTTCGTTGTGAGGGTGTACAAACAGAATTATGGGTAGTATATTTTGATCGCTCCTTTTTAGTCTTGACACATGGATCTGACTTGTGTCTGCTTCCTCGCTAGTATGTTATACTTCAGGCAAGGCTTGGGAATGAGTATGATCCTTTCTGATGCTTTTCCTAGCTAATCTGTCCATTGTGGTTTTCCTACCATAAAATAGAGAAGTTAATGTATTAAATAAATTGAAGGTGTTCAATATTGTAAAGTCTTAACTTTTCCATTTTAGGTATTTGAGTGTCATCTGTTGCCACCTGTTAATGTCAAGATGACTAAGCTTGGATTTTTACGGCTGTCCTACGAGAAGCAGGACACACTTCTGAAGCTTCTCATTCTGTCCATGGCTGCTGTGCTATGTGAGTGTGCACGTGGGTCTTTTATTTCTTTGGGGATGGAAAGAAGAAAATCTTGAGAAAAACTGAAAATAACTTTAATTTTTTTTTGCCAGTACCGGGGATCAAATTCATGACCACGCTCTTGCAAGGCAGGCGCTTATGCCGCTGAGCTAAATCCCCAGCCCCAATAACTTCCTTAAAATGCTTTGTTCTTTTAGCAGATTTTTGTGAGTTTTTGTTTTACTTCATTTTCTTTCTTGGACAGGTTCTTGCTTTGTAGTTCAGGCTGGCCTTGACCTCACTTTATACCCATGCTTGCCTGAAACTCATGCTTTTCTTCAAGCCTCAGCTTCCCCAGTGCTAGGATTATAGGCGTGCACTAGCATGCTTGGTTTAACAGATTATTTGTTCTTTTTACTATTTCCCGTCTTTTTTCTTTTTGAGACAAGGTCTTGCTTTGTGGTTCAGCTGGCCTTGTATTCACTGTGTAGCCTAGGCTGCCCTTGAACTCAGAGCAAACCTCCTGCCTTAGCCCTCCAAATACTGGGGTTATAGGCAAGGTGTGCCTGGCGTATTGAAAGTCTTTTGAGAACTCAATTCTGACATTAGATTGACTCTTCATAAGTCATAAGTATAGTTTTGGTTGACGTACTTCATTGCTTGCTCCAAGGTTAAGGTTGTACTGATAGATGCGTATTTCTGTCTATACCATATAAAAGGTGGCCATGTAAGCTGAGTTCAGTATTGATAGGTGAGTATAATGTTACAGGCTTTGTATAATACATTAAGGAGTTAAATGTGTCTTACCTAAGTGGAAAATGTAGATGGCATTGCTTGACTAATTTTTGTTTCCTCTGTGTGGAGATAGATGGCTAAGAACTTTATTCAGCAATGGTTTTATATTTCCTGTGAGCCCTGTGCTACATAATTTTATTTTCTCTGTAAGGCTACTGTTTATCTGTTATTTCTTTATCATTGTACATTACCATAAAAATATTCATTCTCTGATTTTTGTAGCTTTCTCCACTCGTCTCTTTGCTGTCCTGAGATTTGAAAGTGTTATCCATGAGTTTGATCCGTGAGTACCTTTGCTTGGTCTGGTGTTACTGGGGAGGCGTTCAGGTTCATGGATTTCGATTAAATTGCAGTCAGCTGTCAGTGCTGAGGGTGTTTTCAGTGCAGTTAAGGGAAGAATTCAAGTTTTCCACGGAACCTAATCACCTCCTTGAAACATTTCCATTGCAATTGTTCGAGTGAGTCTTATAAACAAAAAATGTGAGTGGTATGTCTAAGATCTGCCTAGCCAACAAAAGTTTAGCTTCTCAATTTGGTCAAGCATTAGTGATAGATTGAGGGCCTGGTATATATATATATTCAAGGCTCAAAAGAGAATTACAAATCATGAATTTGTGATCTATGACTTTTTATTGTTTTCTGTTTATTTATAGAATAGAAATTGGGCTTATTGTTAAATTCTAAAGCATCAAGAAATATAATATTAAAGCTATGAGTTTGATAGGGATTTTCTTTATTAGATTAAAAATGATATAGGTGAAAACTGTCAGTTTTCTCTTTTTATATGTGTGTATTTTTATTTCCCACCAAATCAGGGAGTAAACCCAGAACCTTGATATGGAGCTACACCCCCTAGCCCCTTTCGTAAATTTATTTTGGGGCAGAGTCTCACTAAATTGCCGAGGTTAGGCTCGAATTTGTGATCCTCCTGTCTTAGCCTCTCAGAATGCTTGGGTTATAGGCATGTGCCACCATGCCTGGATTTCAGTAGTTTTATTTTTATTAATTTGCTTTTTGGCATTGGGAATTGAACTTGGCCTCACGCTTTCCAGACAGGTACTGTGCTGCTGAGCTACATCCCCGGCCCTTTCAG
The DNA here is from genome assembly GCA_004027295.1 of Dolichotis patagonum. Taxonomy (NCBI): domain Eukaryota; kingdom Metazoa; phylum Chordata; class Mammalia; order Rodentia; family Caviidae; genus Dolichotis; species Dolichotis patagonum. Next base: position 65,517 of record PVJX010004798.1, read on the forward strand.
TAATTTTAGCAACTAACATTTACTAAGCATTCATTTTATTTCAAGAAGTATTTTACAGATGATTATTAAGTCCTTATAACAACCCTATGAGATATAGCTAATATTAACCCTTTTTACATATAAGGCTTAGGTTGGGAGAAGTTGTCAGGTTGTACATTTAGTAAGTAAATGAGTCAGAGGTTGAATGTGGTTTTGTCTCACTCCTGAGATTACAGTCACTATATTATATTGTCTAAAATTGGGGCTTATGAAAAGCCAGAATCATAGATTCTTAAAAATTATGTATTTCTCTGTGGAGCATTGAGTTGAAAGTTTAATGCCTGTATCTGTTTGCAGATTGATTATTTCATTTTGTGTAGATAGCTGAAAGAATTTGGGGGCATCACAGATATTCTCTCTGGGACAAAAATCAGTGTATATTTTTTTCTTGATTGAGGAAACGCATATCCTTTTTTTCTTGATGAGATTTTTTTAGAACTTCTTTCTTAGATCCCTTAAATGAGCAAATATTAAGGTGAGAGGGTCATGGAAAACAAATATGGTCTGTAGTCACAGAACTGGAAGGAATCATAAAGATTATGTGGTTTGTCACTTTTGCCAAGGAGGAGACAGGTCTAGAATGTGGCTCTATCCCAAACCTGTTCCACTAACTTGTACTTTCTTTGTCTCACTCTGTCTCCTCCTAGCAGGTAAAGGACACCATTGTGACACATGTTAGCTGTCTGCTCCCCTCAAACCTTCTGTCTCTGACAGTAACCAGTGATGAATAGAAGGATAGAGATCTTTTTCTGTCTGTTGCTTCTACTTAGTTCAATTGCCAAAACTTGACTGACCAAAGAGAAAATAGGCTTAGGGAGGTGGGCAGGGAGTACATTTGTGGGGTTTCTTTTTTGAGACAGTCTCACTCTATAATTTGTCTTGGCCTTGGACATGCTATGTATCCCAGACTGGCCTCAGACTTGTAATGATCCTCCTGCCTCAGCCTGGTGAGTGCTGGGACTACAGGTGTGCATCACCATGTGTAACTTAGGTAGGGAAGATAGTCATAATTATCTGAGATAATTAAAGTATTCCTAGTTTGACACACTCTTATTTTTTTAATGCCTTTTTTTCTTTCTTTTTTATTCTTATTTCCTTTTAAATGGGAAATTTATAAAGGCTTACCTAACAGACATAAAGAACTGTCTTTCTATGTGTAACACTAAGCATTTCATATCAGGTGTTTTTTATGGAATTTGTTTTTTTTGTTACAAGTTTAAACCCATTAAACAGTTTATGCTATGGTGCGGACTGTGAAGTCATCCCGTGAAGTTATCTGTGTGTCCTTTTGTGTGGTTCAGAAATTTTTTCCCACAGATAACATCCCATGAAGTTATCTGTGTGTCCTTTTGTGTGGTTCAGAAATCTTTTCGTGTGCTCATCACTTGAAATGGGCAGAATTTACTGGTGCCCACATGTCTGTGGTCTTGTCTCATGGGCACTTAGATTCTCTTGAGAGGTCCTGTCACTCGCCACATTCCGGCCTGGTAAATGATCCTGCTTGAATGTTTGAGATGACATCGGGTCCAAGTTCATTTCCTTAAGAGAAAAGCAGTACTTTAGTTGAGACATGCATGGAGCACAAGTGAAGGTCATAGGTACTGTAGTGAGTTTTGGAACCAAACTAACCTATTCAGGTAATAAGTTCCTCAGTGCGAGAGCCTCAAGAGCAAAATTCAATTCAGATCAGTAAAATATTTGCTTACGAAGAAGAGACACAGACCTTTATTTTTCTTGCTGCAGGTACTTCAATTATCGAACTACCCGGTTCTTAGCTGAGGAGGGATTTTATAAATTCCATAACTGGTTTGATGACCGGGCCTGGTACCCATTGGGGCGAATCATTGGAGGAACAATTTACCCAGGTGAGAGGAGCAGAATTTTTTTTTTTTTTTTTTAAGCAAAGTGAGGTATTTGTACATTAGAGAACAATTGCTTCTATTGCTATTAGCTTCATTTCATGACACTTGTGATTTCATCCTGATTATAGACTTCCAAAAGCGGATCTTATATAGGACAGGGGAACAGGTGTGAAAACATGGAGAGGGGAATTTTTTATACATTCTGACTGCTTAGGAGGGAAATTTAGAGGCCTGCTGCCATTGCTGTGCTGGTTTGTTGAGACCTCTGTGGTCACTTTATTGATGATTAAGTTGGCCCTTTCTCTTCCCTTAAGTTCTTCATGTTACCAGGGCAACCTAATGGCGTTTCTCCTTCCTGTTGCAGGTTTAATGATCACCTCTGCTGCAATCTACCATATTCTTCATTTTTTCCACATCACCATCGACATTCGGAATGTCTGTGTGTTCCTGGCCCCTCTCTTCTCTTCCTTCACCACCATCGTCACGTACCACCTTACCAAAGAGCTCAAGGTGAAGGATTTGGGGTGTCAAGAGGTTTGGGAATGAACGTTGTTGAACCTCTCTAGTAGATGCTGGAGGGTGGGAGACTGACGGCCTTACAAGCAGGGAGAAAGAGAGGTTAAGGACAGTGTCTGTTGGGCTGAATTAATTGCATTTAGTTCAAGGATTCCCTTGAATATGTGGTTTCTAATCATTAGCAACTGTTTGTTCTTATGAGAGGACTTTTGAAAAGTCAAACGTAGATTGCTACCTAAAGGGGAAATAAACCATGTGAAATGGAAATGTTAGGTTTAGATTATTTTGTTTTGTTTGTGCTGGAGATCAGACCCAGGGACCTACACATGCTAGGCAAGTGCTGTAACACTGAGCCGTACCCTGAGAATTGGATTTGGAAGCCTTGAAAATGTAAGGGAAAGGCAGAAACAACAACAACAACAACAAAATGTATGTGAAGTTCTAAAAGTTCTCTTTCACTTAGCAATTGTTTGTTTAAGCATTCATTGTAGAATTCTTAAATCACTTGGCTTCTGTAATTGTCTCTATAATGCTGCCTCTCCCTTGTTCCGGGTCCCAGCCTTGCTGGCTGGCTCCCCACATGATCTGTTCTTAGTCAGTGGCTTAGCATTAGACAGATCCTGAGGTGATGACTAGTAGGTGGGCTTGGGGAGCCTGAATTCACTTCGGAAAACTCGTCATCCTTCTCCTTGTTGCCTTCGTCCAAACTGTTTCCTTCCAGCACTCAGGTCCTTTTTCTTTTGGAGTGTGGGTTATATTTTGTTTTTCCCTTTTCCTGAGCTCAGATTTACTACCTAAGCGTCTGACATCTTCAGTCCAGGTGGACTGGCTTTTTACTTTAAATAACTCTCTCCCTTTGTCATTTTGTGGCTTTTAGATGTGTAACGGGTGTTCCCGTGATGTGTAGTCGTTATTAGAGGAAAAGGACTGATGAGCCTAGTGATACTTGTAGCCACACTGCCTATTCTGGGGCAAGCTTTGATAGCTGACAGCATACAAAATTTATCTGTCTTTAGCATCTGAATCTCAGTTTCAGGCTGGGTGTCACCACGGGGAAATGGTCGTGAGGATTGTAACTTTTTTGTGCTGTAAGCATTTCTACCATTTTAGCATCTCGTACCTACCTTAGCAATTGTTGGACTCTCTCTGGGTCCATTATAAACAGAATGGACTGGATCCTCTGTGCTTTAATAGGTGTATTGGTGTTAACTGCTTATTCATTTTTCTTAACAGGACGCAGGGGCTGGACTTCTTGCTGCTGCCATGATTGCTGTAGTTCCAGGATATATCTCCCGATCTGTGGCTGGCTCTTACGATAATGAAGGTAGGACTTCTAAAATGCTGGAGGATCATTTAGGGGAGTCTGTTTTCTTCATTCTCTAATAGAACTTCACAAAGGGAAGTACAGTTTGGGTTCAGATTAATAAAAACAGAACCTGGTGAGATTAGAAGTGGCAGAAAGAGATCTAGTACAAATACACATTCTCCTCCTCTCACTTTCTCTAGGAAGATAGCTGGAAGCTTCTTACAAGCCTTTGGTTTATCTCTGGACTCAGAGTTTTATTTTCCTAAACAAGGAGTGGAGGTGTCCTTAAAATTGTGATGATTTTTTAAAAAACTTATTTATTTTTTTGAGACAGGATCCCACTGTACAATTCAGGCTGATCTTGAACTCTCTATGCAGCTCAGGCTAGCCTCAAATGAGTGACCATCCTGCCTCTGCTTCCCAAATGCTGGGATTATAAGCATGTGCCACCATCCTCAGCTCTCCATTGATTTATTTTCAATACAACGTGTATTTATTGAATGTTACTGGGAAAACAGTGTTAAACATTATAGAGATTTGACAATGCAGACGATTATTTTGGCTCAAAAATTAAGAAATTGAAAGGATAGATAATAAGATCCTATTGGCCCATAATCTATATGTTAAGGATGATAAAAATGGACCTATGAAAGTAATGCCAATGATTGGGGAATAGTGCTGTGCACCATGATGGAAATATGGACAGAGTGCATTGGGAAGTGTATAAGGAGATACTAGTTTTGATTTGGGAATCCAGGCTTTTTGAAAGTAGTAGAAGTTGAACTGGGCCCTGAAGTTGGCCTCTGTTAGGCAAATATTAAGAGAGCAGCAGTCAGCATAACAGCCAGCTCGTGTTCACATGCAGAGGCAAGACAGTGTGAGACAGTAGGGGGCTTCTTTAAGACTAGCAGGAAGTTTAATTACTGGCGAGAACGCTGACAGTGATGGCTGACATTCACTGTGTGCTTACTGTGTGCTAGGTACTGTTCTAAATGTTTTATGTGAATTTGATTATGTTTGTCTTCACAATAGTTGTATCAAATAGGCGCTGTTACAGGCTCCTTTTACAGGAAACTGAGACAAGGGCCAGTACAAGAATTTGCTAAAACTCCAGTGTTATTAGATCTGAGATACGAATCTAAATAGTCTATTTCAGAGCAGTTTTAACCACTGCGCTAAGATGACCGCTTCTTGAATTTTTTTGTCCCTTTAGGGATTGCCATCTTTTGCATGCTGCTCACTTACTACATGTGGATCAAGGCGGTAAAGACTGGTTCCATCTACTGGGCAGCCAAGTGTGCTCTCGCTTATTTCTACATGGTAACTTTTTCACTTTTTTTTTTTCCTGTACTGGGAATGAAGCGTGTCATGCATTCTGGGCAAGTGCGTTGACACTGGACCGTGCCACCAGCCCCTTTACGTGGTTTTAATTTCTAAAGTTCTTCAAATGCTGTATATCCTACGAGTACATGTTGGTTGACCAACCTTCTTTTCTAGTATGTTACCTTTAAATTTTTCCTTTTCACATATATTTCTCCGGTTCAGTCTTACATACGTACATAAACTTTGTTTCCTTACCTGATTCTAGTTGCTTGCATATCCTTAAATTCTTTATGGATGAAACAGTGTACTGAGCAGATTAACTCTGAGGTTGTTTTTTTATATGATCATGATGTCAGCAGCCATAAGGGAGAGGGGATTAAGTTGCACTAATGGGTTGAATATGATTTTTTCTACTTAAAAAAATCAGTTGTTTATACTCTATAAGCCACAGCATAAAGTTTATAGCTAATATAAAGGGATGTTCTTTTAAAAGGTCACAACTGGCCAGGTGTGGTGGCTCGTACTTATAATCCCAGCACTGGAAGCTGGGATTTTGAGTCCAACCTCAGCAGCTTAGCGAGACTGTCACAATTTTAAAAGGGCTAGGACTGTAACTCAGTGTGGAGGTGCTGGTTTCAGTCCTCAGTACTGAGGGTGGGCCGAGTGACAGGTGCCATCCTAAGGCAGCAATGGTCAACCTTCTAGAGCTTTCAAGGGTAGGAAACAATTGGCTGCAGCTCACACGCCGCAGGTTTGTCACCTCTGTGCTGAGGTCGTGGTGGTGCTCAGAGGAAGAACTGTTCCTGTGCATCCTGCCGTAGGTCTCTTCCTGGGGAGGCTATGTGTTCCTGATCAACTTGATCCCTCTCCATGTCCTGGTGCTGATGCTCACAGGCCGTTTCTCCCACCGGATCTACGTGGCCTACTGCACTGTTTACTGCCTGGGTACCATTCTCTCCATGCAGATCTCCTTTGTGGGTTTCCAGGTGAGCCCGAGACGAGTAGTGATTTCAGCTTCTTCCACTCTTTCTAAGTGGGTCCAACTCTATTGATTTGCCTTAGATTCTCTTAAGATCAAGAAGTATTTGTAGCTTTGGTGTTGGACTGCTTATGTTAATTGAAGCAACAAAATTACTGATTGTTAAGTCTAGGAGTGTAACATTTGCTCATTGAATTTTGAATTTAATGGCTTTTACTTTGGTTTCGGTTTTCTAGGAGAAAGAGAGATGTTTTGGATGAACTGAGTTAATGGTCTCACTTTGGTTTAGGTTTTTTAGGAGGAAGAGGGATGTTTTGGTTGAGCTGAGTTAATGTTACTGATGAAAGTTATAAATTTAAACCCCCCATTATATCCAGTCCCTTTTAATGCTAATGACCCTATTTAATAGCAGTGAATTCTGATCTTAATAGGGCCTATGTGTAAATCCTTCAGGGAGCAGAGCAAAACCTTTTGAAACAATTACTATACTCCACAGGGCTTACAGACAGCTCTTAAAGAATAATGTAATGTGTTTTATTTCTCCTTAAGTCTTATAAAAATGGAATGTTTAGAGGTCATCAAATATTTCTTTATTGATTAGCCTAGTATTTTTAATTTGCTAATCACTGTCCAACATAAAAGAGAGTGAAAATACATCCTGGTCCTTAAGGAAGTTACAGTCTTGCGCAGAAAGATGTACTGCAGCTGTCTGTAACCTACAGTATATTGGCTGTAGAGTGTTCCGTTTTGTTTTGTTTTGTTTTGTTTTGTTTTGTTTTGTTCTTTTTTGAGACAGGGTCTTGCTGTATAGTCCAGGCTAACCTTGAACTTGATACATAGCTGAGGCTGGTATACCCATCAACAGCATATAGAAACTTATTTAAACCCAAATTCTGTAGCCCTGTTACATACCTCCCATCTTAGTTACTTTCTTGTTTCTGATACAAAATACCCACCTTTCCGCCTAATCCAACACTCAAGTTAAAAGGGGAAAGGTTTATTGTAGCCCACATTTGGTAGAGGTTTTTAGTCTATAGTCGGCTGATTCTAGGGCAGGATAGAGGGATGGGGTTCATGGCATGACAGGCAGCAGCAAGTGCTCAAGGTAAGAGGCACATATATCTCAAGAGCACACCCTCAGTGGCCCAGCTTCTCCCACAGGCTTCACTTCCCAGCATCACATCCAGCCATTAACCTGTCAGCCTGATCCAGTATCCCATGCTCAGGATCCAGTCACTTCTCAAAAGGCCCAGCTGTGAGTGCATGAGGCTTTGGGGAGGCATCTATATGAATCGTAACACTTCCTGACTCAGGCTTACAGTGGGTTCAGCAGTTTGTTTGAACACCCTCACTGGTTATTGTTAGATTTGGAGAATCACTGGTCTAAGGCAAAGAGTAATAAGTGCTAGAAGAGATTTAGAGTGCTGGGAACATAGAAGGAAGTGATTGGTTTGGCAGATTAGGAGGAGGGTGTTCGTATTATTTCTTGAATAGTGAGAATTTCACTTGAGGGAAACTTTGGGGAAATTACAGTCTGGACTAAGGAAATACCTGGAGCAAAACACAGATACGTGATTATGAGGGTGTGTGGTATGCTCCAAGGGACTCTAAATAGTCTTGAAAAAATGTGGCAGGTGAGTTAAATGCTTCCTTAGATTGGTCCTGATTCCCTTGTGAAACTTAGAGCTCATTTGACCCTTTGGGCTGCACTAGATCAAGATAATGAAGATCGGGGCTGGATTTGACTTACTTAGTTTTCCTCCATTGTTATGACCAACATAACGCCTTTTCTCGTAGCCTGTCCTTTCATCTGAGCACATGGCAGCCTTTGGAGTCTTCGGTCTCTGCCAGATTCACGCATTTGTGGATTACCTGCGCAGCAAGTTGAATCCGCAGCAGTTTGAGGTTCTTTTCCGGAGTGTCATCTCCCTGGTGGGGTTTGTGCTGCTCACTGTGGGAGCACTCCTCATGCTGACAGGTAGGGGAGGGTCAGAGCTTGCACCATGAAGGGCAGATGGGAGCAGACAGGCGACAAACTCCAGAAGGACAGGAGGTGTTCTGACCACAAAAGATTTCTTTCTTTTCCTGCTATTTCTCTTTTTGTTTCAAACACAAAGGTCACTTTTTCATATTCAGTCCACTTGTCCATTTGTTTCGATTTCAGCGTATCAGACAATGTTGTATTAGAGCTATTCCTAATCACATCTGGTAAAAGGACTGTATAGTACTAATTTTTTTCATTTTCTTTCCTCTCGATGAGGTGGTAGAATTCCTGTTCCTTGCCACACTTTACATAGTGGCACTTGTCTAATCCTGTGGGAACTAAGTCACAGCTCTTTAGCTTGCTGGACCTGCCATATTTTCCTGCTCCATTTTTCCCATTTGTACTTTTGAGGGGCTATTTGATTTTGCCTAAGTCTCTGTATTGTCTAATTCAGAGCAAGACTGAAAGATGTAGTTCAAATAGTCCCTGGAGTTGCCTTGGTTTGAACACATTAGGCCTAAAACCCTTCCAGGAAGTTTTTCTGCCTCTCTTCTCTCTGAATTTATATACAGTCCAGTTTTAGTCTGCTGGCTATTTTGACAAAAGTTCCCTCAAGCTTGAAAGGAAACAAGTGAAGCTTTTTAAGTACTATTGGTGACATTGAGGCAAAAACTCCTTCTCTGTCTTTGAGTCTGTTACAATAAGATGTTGTAATTAGTTTGGGTAAGATGTTTGTTCTAAGAGCATATGGGAAATATTTCTTGTCTCTTTGCTGCCAGGAAAAATATCTCCGTGGACGGGGCGCTTCTACTCCCTGCTGGACCCTTCCTACGCTAAGAACAACATTCCCATCATTGCTTCTGTGTCTGAACACCAGCCCACCACGTGGTCCTCCTACTATTTTGATCTGCAGCTCCTTGTCTTCATGTTTCCAGGTCTGTCAGCCTTGTATTCTGAAGTGGGCTTTGTAGGAATCACCCTGTGATTCCAAACTCGTCACCTGGCCTCTTACTTGTTGTCTGCCTGCTTGTGCTGCATAGGACAGAGGGTGGCTAGGCACATGTAGAAGTCAGAAGTGGAAGCTACAGATGTTGGCAAGTTCAGAACCTCAGAATTTTCTGTTCATTTGTGTTGTAATTTAAAATCCAACTTCTAATTTTTTTTATTACTTCTTTTAGTACTCTTAACATACTTTACTCCTTTGGTATCAGTTTTTTTTATGGCAGTATCGCAGTTCCATGCTGGGAGCTGCTGAGTGTGCAGGCTCTTCATTTGTTACCTTCTGGCCAGCACATGTGACTAAGAATTTATCAATATTTGTAGTCTTTTTGTTTTATAAAATAACTTTTACATTTGTTTTTACATCATGAAAGTAGTTTGTATATTATAAAAAGGAAAGAAGTAAGAATTGTAGGAGTACTTACCACTGACTTATAGTCACTATTAACGTTACTCATCTGCTTACTTATTGAATAAAAATGAGATCATATGCTTTTTCCTCCTGGTCATAAAGAATTGTAATAGGGCTGGGGCTGTAACTTCATGGTAAGAGCACTTGCTTAGGGTATGCGAGGTCCTGGGTTTGCTCCCCAGTACTGTGAAAAGAGAAGAATCATGATCATCTTTGTTATTTAGTATTATTTTGTAGGTACAGAGTTGTATTAAGTTGTAGGAGGCAAATAGTCCATATCTTCAATGCAGTAATGCTTTAAACGATGTACTTCATTTTAAAAATATGCTAGTTAGCTTCTTTACTGGAGAGTTATTTAGGTTGTTTCTGATATTTTTGCTATTTTAAAGAATGCTGAAGCAAGCATCTTTGTATGTTTCTGTGATTTTTTTTTTTTGTTTTTTTTTTTTTAAGGATAAATTCCTGGAAGTGGAATTGCTGGGTTGTATGGCATCATCTAGTCATAGTGAAGACATTTTCCCTTAAGGCTCCTGTCTCCGGGGCTCAGTGCTCATTTCTCCTTTCTTCTTTTATAGTTGGCCTCTACTACTGCTTTAGCAACCTGTCTGATGCCCGGATTTTCATCATCATGTATGGTGTGACCAGCATGTACTTTTCAGCTGTAATGGTGAGGAATGCTCTCAGTCCTAACTCTGAGGTGCTGTTTGTTTGTTTGTTTGTTTCTGCCTGATAGGATTTAGAGCATATTAATACTGTATGTATGCTCTAATGAGCATTTGGGGGCTGAGTTGTAAAGATGTGTGTAGTTGTTGATCTTCCCGGGAACATACAGGACACTAATATGTGGTGGCAGTGGGGTTCAACTCTCTTGGGTTCGTAATATTTTGTCAGTGAAGCACTTTTGTACCTTGTTAGAGAATTTGCTCTGTGTCTCTTTAAATGGGGATTTTTTTTTTTTTTTTTGGACTGGGAAATTATTCATTGCTAGACTGAAAGATGAGGGATTTTTACATATTGTAGTCAGATGGTGTTTCTCATATTATTTTGATCTCAAAACTACAATTAAGAATATAGGACCAGGGGTGCGGCTCAGCAGTGCAGTGCTTGCCTGGCAAGTTGAGGCCCTGAGATTTTAATTCCCAGTACCCACAGCCCCCCAAAAAGAATATATTTATATCTATATCTACCTATCATTTTTTATTTGTTTGTTTTGTTCTGGAGACAGAGTCTTGTTTGTAATGTAGGCTGGCCTTTGAACTTACTATGTAGCCCAGGCTAACCCCAAACTCATGATGATCCTCCTGCCTCAGCCTCCCAAATGCTGGAAATATAGGCGTGTGCCTCCACACCTGACTTCGAATAATATATTTTATATCCTTATTCAGGACACATATCCATATGTACACATATATATACTGCAACAAGTTTGAAATGTATATGCATATATTTTCTTTTTTTATCAGATTTGATTAATGCATTTTAGATATACCTAACGATCACATTCATCATAGAGAATTTGTACTTGTGTATGCTATAACTTGTTTTTTTTCCCCATCCCTCTACCGACTGTACTGTTTGCTTTTTGAGACAGGCTCTCACAGTGTAGTTCATGCTGGCCTTGAACTCTGTGTGGACCAGACTGGCGGTAAACTCTCAGTGATCCTCCACCACACCCAGCATTAATATACGTATTTTTACTGTAGCTATGCTCTGTATTTTTTATTTCACTTTTTATTAAAAAAAAAATCAGATGAGGGCCTGGAAATTTTGCTCAGTGGCAGAGGTACCTGCCTGGCAAGCACAAGGTCATGAGTTCTATCTCCGGTACCAAAAAGAAAAAAAAAAATCAAGCTGGGTATGGTGGCTCATGCCTGTAATCCCAGCACTCAGGAGGCTGAGGCAGGAGGATCCTTTCGAGTTCGAGACCAGCCTGGGCTAAAAAGTGAGCTGAAGGCCAGCCAGGACTGCATAGAGAGACCCTGTCTCAAAAAGACAAAAAAAAAAAAAAATCAGATGATTCCTTAAAACAAAAATTAGACGACCAACACCCCTAAGTGGCTGTCACAGTCTACTAATAAATTAAACTCTGTGATTTGTAAAGCACTGGCGAGGCTGATCCTGACTCCTGTGTTCCTAGGTCCGTCTAATGCTCGTGCTGGCGCCTGTCATGTGCATTCTTTCTGGCATTGGGGTCTCCCAGGTGCTGTCCACTTACATGAAGAATCTGGACATGAGTCGCCCAGACAAGAAGAGCAAGAAGCAGCAGGACTCCACTTACCCGATTAAGAATGAAGTGAGACTTAAGCAACAGTAAATAGCAGGCTTGGGAAACTGTGCATGCATGTGTGTGTGTGTGTGTGCACGCGTGTGTGTGCGTATGTGTGTGTGTGTGCGTGGGCATGTGCGTGCATGGGTTTGTATGTATTCGGGCTGCGCAGTAAAGTGGAGCACTGTCGAGGTAGTTAGAATTACGTGTAGCCTCTGGCTGGCTGATGGTTTTGTAGTATTGACTATGTAAGAAGCCGTCCTGTGTTGTGTAACTTCAGTTTGGTTTATCACACACTTCTTTTCTAGGTGGCAAGTGGGATGATCCTGGTCATGGCTTTTTTTCTCATTACCTATACCTTTCACTCAACTTGGGTGACCAGCGAGGCCTACTCTTCTCCCTCCATTGTGTTATCGGCCCGCGGCGGGGACGGCAGCAGGATCATTTTTGATGACTTCCGAGAAGCATATTACTGGCTTCGTCATAATACTCCAGAGGTGCAGATGTGGGAGCAGCGGAATTCTGGGGGAGGGGAGAAGGGAAAGACAGTTGATACTGTAGTGACTCATGGCATTTGGGTGGGTGGGGGACTTGGAGATAGAGTATTAGAAGCTTGGTTTTAGGGCTGGGTATATAGTTCAGTGACATAGTGCCTGCCTGGCAAGTACGCGGTCCTGAGTTCAATTCTTGGTGCCAAAAAAAAAAAAAGACACTTTGTTTTAAATGACCTTTAGTGGGTAATAACCATTTGCTTTAGGACTTTCTTCTGTAGTGATTCTTTTTTTTAAAATTGTTTTAATTTTAAAAATTATTTAATTTAATTTTGTTTATTTTTCAGAGTCTTTAAAAAAAAAAGACGTGGTCTTCCTGTGTAGTTCAGGCTAGTCTTGAACTCACAGTGCTCCTCCTACCTCAGTCTCCCTAATGCTGGGATTACAGATGTGTGCTACCATGTCCTGCTTCACTACCTGTGAATCACTACCTGTCTGTAGTGATTCTTAGTTATCTGTACTTTGTTTATATACTTATGTTGATATGGTGGTGTCAGTGCAGTATCTGTTTCAAAAGAAGAAAAAGTTATAAATAATACATATTCACTGTAGGACCATTGGAAAATAAAAACAAGACAAAAGGTCTGAATCATCCATAAAATTAGCACCTAATGATAAGTACGTTTTATTTTTAATTTTTTAAATTTTTAAACATTTTTTTTGGTACCAGAGTTTGAACTCATGACCTTGCACCTCCCGGGCAGGCGCTTGTGCAGCTGAGCAAATCTCCAGTCCTGGAAAGCTGCTTTTAACATTGTAGCTTTCTTTTTTTTTTTTTGAGCAGTTTATACCCTTTGAGGATCTGAATTGATTTGTTTTGCAATAGCCATTGGTTAAATAGCGTTTGTGAGTTAGGTGTGTTAAGAGTCAAAATATGAGAAGTGTTTTGTGTTTTTTTTTTGGCTGGGAATTGAACCCAGGGTCTTGCACATGCAAGGCAGGCACTTACCACTTCATGATATCCTCGGCCCTAAGACTAAAAATCATTGCCTGTTGATTGTGTGATTTCCATTTCATCTTTTTTTCTTTTTTTTTTTGTATTTCTGAGAGAGGGTCTTACTATACAGTTCAGGCTGGCCTTGAGCTCACTGTGATCCTCCTGCCTTAGTCTCCCAACTACTGGGATTACAGGTGTGTACCACCACGCTTACCACCACGCTGGGCTTCCATTTCATCTTTATAGCTGATTTTTTGATGCTTCTTAAAGGTCATTTATTTCATAAATTTGGTACGAGGCTATTTATTTGACTGTATTACATAGTCCCCTACGCCTTCCACTTAAAGTGATCCGAGTAGGTCTTGGGAATGTTGGGTTGTATATAATTTGTGGTGATATTTCCTGACTGTATATAAATAAATGGAGGCGTGAGTGTCGAGATTTATTGTTTGGTTAGGAGTACACTATGAAGAAATTGATTAGTCAGCCCAAAGAGGCCTGTCCGTTCCTTCTCTTGCATTTGATACTTAGGGATAATGAGAAGCCCATCTCTTGTTTCCATTTTCCAATCTTCTTCCAGGATGCAAAGGTCATGTCATGGTGGGATTATGGCTATCAGATTACAGCCATGGCAAATCGGACAATTTTAGTGGACAATAACACATGGAATAATACCCATATTTCTCGAGTAGGACAGGTAAGGGAAAGGGATCTTTTGAGTGTTTTTGTCTTTGTCTTTTTGGGACAGGTCTCACTATGGAGTTCAGGCTGGCCTTGAGCTCACTTTGTAGCCCAGGCTAATCTTGAACTTGCAGTAGTTGAGTGCTGAGATTACAGGCCTGCACCACCATGCCCGGCTTCTTTTGAGTGTTTGATATGTAAAGTCTGGTGGGAAACATTCCTGCATGAAGAGGTCGCAGGACTGGAGACTTTGCTCTGAAAGGTGTACATTTCCTTTTTAGGCAATGGCATCCACAGAAGAAAAAGCCTATGAGATCATGAGGGAGCTGGATGTCAGCTATGTGCTAGTCATCTTTGGAGGCCTCACTGGGTATTCGTCTGACGGTAATGTACTACATTCTCTTTCTAGCTGCCAGCCAGAGTCTAAGAAAACAAATGGATCTCCTGTGTCTGTGTCCTTTTATTTGTGCAGTAAATAAGAAGTAAATGTAAATAATTCTCAAAGAGATAAGGCATTCTATGATTGTCTAAAAACCTAGGTATATTTCCAAAACTAGGAAGGCAAAGCACATAAGGCTCTTAAAAATGAACTTTGGAATTAGCATTGGCGGGTCACAGGGGCACACAGCTGTAATTCGAGCACTCCAGGAAACTGAGGCAGGAGGAGCACAAGTTCAAGCGCAGCCTAGTAACTTAGCAAGACTCTCTCCAAAAAAACGTTTGGGGGATGTAGCTGAGTGTGAAGGCCCTGGGTTGTCTCCAATATGAAAAAAAAAAAAAAAATCAGCATTGTTTGGTGGATTTAAGCCATATAATCATCTTCCAGCTTAAAATGTATTTTTGGGGTCATGGGTTCAGCTCAGTGGCAAAAGCGACTGCCTGGCAAGCATGAGGTTGTGAGTTTGATCCTCGGTACCAAAAAAAAGGAAAAAAAATGTATTTTTTATTTATATGTATGAAAAAATATATATACGCACATATGTAATGTATACATGTGTCTGTACATTCAGCCTTTTGTATCCATGTGTATCCATGTGTCCTGTAGCCATGCGTTCAAACAACTACAGATTGAAAATATTTGGGAAGAAATACTTGTGTCTGTACTGAATACATGCAGACCTTTTCTTGTCATTATTCCCTAAACAAGAAAATTAACAGATATTTATATTGTAAGTAATCAAAAGATAATTTAAAGTGTATGGGAGGATGTGGGTCAAATGTAAATACTACCCCATTTTATTAGGGGAGTACGGATTTGGAATTTTTTGTTTTTGGTCTTTTGAGCCAGGGTCTCGCTATGTAGTTTAGGCTGGCCTTGTGCTCACTATGTAGCCAAGACTGGTCTTAAACTCATGGCTGTCCTCCTGCCTCAGCCTCCTGAGTGCTGGGATTACAGATGTGCGCCACCATGCCTGACAAACATGCACATTTGGGTAACCATGTGGGCTGCTGGACCCAATCCCCCAGGGATATGGAGGGAACACAATGTCACTGTGTTCCCTGTACTTACTGATATATGTTACAGTGTTCCCTGTGATACTTGCAAAACAGATATTTTCATGAGAAATAGCCACATATAGTTTACTGATTTAAAAACTTAAAATATTAAAGTAATACCTATTTATTTATTTTATTTTTTTGGTACCGGGGATCGAACTCACGACCTCGTGCTTGCCAGGTAGGCACTTAAGCCACTGAGCTAAATCCCTGGCCCAGTAATACCTATTTATATGTTTAAAGTATTAAATAGTTCAAAGGTTTATAATAAAAAATGATAGTGTCCTGCCCCTCAACCATAGCCTGTTAGTAACATCAGTGCCCCAATTCAATAATTCTTTGTTTAAATTTTTATTTTTATAGTACTTGTTTGCAGTCATAATGGTTGCGTGGTTGCGTTCATTGTGGAGAATTGATACATGTACATAACACATCTTCATTCTTGCTGTGGCCCTCTCCCCACACCTCCTTTCCTTCCTGCTCTGTCTCGTAACTCCTGCAGTTGTGTCCGCTAGTACAGATACTCCTTTTGCGGGACTGGGAGCAAACTCAGCACTGTGCACTGAGCAGCGCAACACCTCAGTGCACTGAGCTGTAACCCAGACCTCCTGTGTTTAAATAGTGCCTGTGTTCTGTTACTCAGTGACTGATCAGTTTAGATACACTGCGTCAACTTCTTACAGTGGATAAGTGGTTTTTTAATTTATCTCATTTCTCCCTGTTTTTTGTTTTTTTGGCAGTACTGGGGATTGAACTTGGCCTTGTGCATGCTAGGCAAGCACTCTACCGCTGGGCTACATTCTCAGCCCTCTCCCTTTTCTTTATTCATTTTCTCAGTACATAGTTTTAGTTTTTCGTTAAATCCATACAAAACTTTTTCAAAACCTGTCACTCGGGCTGGGGATTTAGCTCGGTGGCTTAAACGCGTGCCTGGCAAACGCGAGGTCGTGAGTTTGATCCCCGGTACCAAAAAAACCAAAAAAACAAAAAAAACCCCGTCACTCTGTAAATATTGTTTATGTGAAGTCAGTGGTTACATTCTCACCTTGAATGACTTGTTTTTCTCCAGTCAATAATTACATTATATTTCGATCTTAATTTTCTTTGAATAGGCTGGGCATGGTTGTGAACACACGTAGTTGTGGCTAGTTGGTAGGCTGAGGTTGGGAGCATTGCTTGAGTCTGGGAGTTTTCTACCAGCCTGGCAACAAAGACTCTGGATCGAAAATTTTTTTCTTTGAACTGGGGTTTGAACCCAGGACTTTGCATAACCATGTACTTTATCACTGAGCTCCACCTCCAGTCCTATGCTACTTCTTAGGTGGTCTGTATTTGAGATTATCTTTGGCCTCTGATATCTATAGATTTGACAGTGCCATGCATCTAATGTATCTAGTAAGTGTAAATACAGAGCAGTAATACTATTTCACGTGTCTCTTGTATGTTCATGGTAAGAATGATGATTGTGGCTTGGCGTGGTGGTGCACACCTGTAATCCCAGCATTCAGGAGGCTGAGGCAAGAGGATCACTGCAAGTTTGAGGCCAGGCTAGGTTATATAAAGAGTGCAAGGCCATATGAACTACACAGTGAGACCCTATCTGAAAAAAAAAAGATGTTAGCAAGGATGTGTCAGTAGATTTCTACTTTCACAAAAATTACACCAAAAAGATTTAAAAAAAAAACCAAAACAACTTGCATACATCTTAAAAAAGAAAAAGAAAGGTCGGGGATTTAGCTCATGGCACAATGCCTGCCTGGAAAGCGTGAGGTCATGAGTTTGATTCCTGGTACAAAAAAAAAGAAAACAAAAAAACTGAACTGCACCAGGACTATTTGGTTGTAATTACTTAGAAGTTTTCTTATTATACGAATACAGCTGAGTGTGGAAATGTATTTGTGTTGGTGCACACATTGTGCACGTGTGCGTACACACTGAGTGCACGTGTGCGTACACACTGAGATGTGTGTAAATGTGTGGCTGAAAGGATGGTCTTTGAAGTCTTAGTAACTACTGGGAGGTGACCATTGTCAGTAAATAGTTTATTGCATGCTAAGGTGAATAGGAGAATATGTTTAATGTTGGAATAAAAACAAGTCATTATTTGGAATGTAGTATAGTTTTTTTTTAATGAAATTCAGGAAATTAGTAATTGGCCAGTGAGGCACCTGAGAAAGTAACTTAGCAGGAAGAGAAATGTTGCTAAGCTCAATGGGTCTTGATTATAGAAAATTTAAAGTAAACTTTGTTTTTTGTTTTTTGGGGCTTTTTTGGTACCGGGTATTGAACTTATGACCTCGTGCTTGCCAGGCAGGCGCTTATGCCACTGAGCTAAATCCCCAGCCCCTTAAAGTAAACTTTGGATTGAATTTGATATTTAGAAAGATGTAGATGTTAAGTGAATAGCTTGATGAAAATCATACTCACACAACGCACCACCCAAGTGCAAGCACTTTACTTGTGCTCTGGAATTCCTCTTCGTGCTCCCTTGCAGTGTCTACCCTTAGCTCCCACACACAGTCACTGTCCTGACTTGTAAAGCCATTTTAAAACAGGTTTATTTATGGATCAACATATTATACACTGTGCATATTTAAAATGTGTTCAATAGTACATATACCTGTGATGTTGCATATACTGTGAAGTTGTGTCTCTTTTTGAATTGTACAAAGTTGAAATGCAGTCTTTGCTTCTGCCTACTTTTTTTGTTTGGTCAGTGTTAATGTTTTAAGATTCACTCATGGTGTGGATAGTTTACTTTCATTCTTGTTTTCTGTGTGAATATAGCTCAGTGTATCTGTTCAAGTGTTGATGAATATTTGTGCTGTGCCCAGTTTGAGGTTATTTTGAGTAATGCCAAACATTCTGGTGTACATTTTTTGGTGAACATACATACCGAAGAATGGAACTGCTAGTTTAGAGGGAATCCATCTTGTTCAGATTAAATGAAACAGAGAGATACTGGCACAGAGATCGCCAGGCTGGTAGTACCAGTTGACAGTCCTCTCAGGTATCTGCAGTTGTCACTTGCTGTTCCTTCTTGCCTGTTCTTGGAGGTGTTTGGCTTTTTCATTTGGGTTTGTGTGTGTGGTGACAAGAGATAATTTAATGAAGATGGAGAAGCTGTTTCTTCATAATAAATTGATCATGTAGGAGTGTAAAAATGTGAAAAGCAGATTTAATGAGGTCATACTGAAGCTTTTAAAAATAGTTTTAAGTTTACATAATAACTTGTTCAGAATGAAAGTCTTAACAAAACAAAATATTCTTTGAAGTTTATGCTGTGCTTTTGAGTTGTCACAAAAATGATGATTGTACAGTTGCTGTAACTGGATGCTAGATTTTTTAAAAATGAAGATAATAAAATAACCATTAAAAATGGGCAGCTCTTAGGTAGATCTATGAGAGCACGTGTTTGACAACCGAAACGGAACACCTTTGCACTGAGCTTATTTTTTATATTGGATTTATTTCTCAAGATTATATTATCCCTTTGATTTTCTAGGTAGTTCTGAAAATTTTGAGAGGTAATGGAAAGGCTTGAACTCAGTCTTGCGATTATTATTGTTTAAGCATGATAACATTCTACTTGGCTCCTTTATGCTTGTAATGTTTTGAATGGAGGTTTGTGTACCTACAAATACTTCATAGTTTAACAACAGCATTAACCTTTCACTATGTACCTGAAAAATACAATCTCACTGATTTTTAATTTTTTTTTTTTTTTGAGACAGGGTCCCACTGTAGTTTAGGCCAGCCTTGAACTCACTGTGTAGCCCAGGCTCGCTTTGAAATTGTAGCAATCCTCCTGCCTTGGCCTCCTGAGCGCTGGGATTATAGGTCTGTGCTGCCATGCCTGGCTCACTGATATCTGATATTGTCTCAGTTGTGCAGGCCCCTAACTCAACTGTGGTCATTACTCTTGTCTTTGAGTCTATTAAAAAAACAAAATGAATCAAAGCTCATGACTTGGGCTCTGAATTACAATCTTTTTATTATTACTATTATTTTTTAGTAGCGGCAGGGCCTGAATCTAGGACTTTGCACATCCTAAGCATGCATTCTACCGGAGTTATACCCCAGTGAGACCTCTGAAGGCAGTCTTGTCTTTTTTTCCTCCTCCTCCTCCTGTCTTGTTTTTTTCTTCTTTTGGGGATGGCACTTTGCATTGAACCCGAGGCCTTTGCGTTGAGCTATATTCTGTGTATACCCTTGTAACTGTAGAGCAGGAAGGAGGACATGCACTTGTGTCTTTTTTTTGGTGGAACTGCTGCTCCTTGGGTCAGTGTACTGGGCTGATAGCAGCATAACAGGAGCCACATATGTCATTTATATCATTTTATGTTTTCTGTTAGTCACGTTTTGATGTATAAAGAAACAAGTTAGTTTTAATCATTTTGTTTAATAGGATAGATGAGAACATTATTTACAATCAGTGTAGTTTACTCACTTTTGTTTCGAACTGAATCCTGTGACCCCTGTGTGTATTTCGTATACTACCTCTTAGTTTGGACTAGGGACATTTCAAGTGCTACATGTTGCCAGTGGCTGCTGTGTTCAATAGTTCAGCCCCAGCTAAAATCCAGGAATAATTTCAGTTGTGACTTAAGTGGTCTTGGACCAATAGTGTAGGATTTCAAGAGTCTAATTATTTCCAAATAAAGTATATTTTCCTGAATTATTTTGCTCATACATTGTCTTTCATGTTTTTATAAATTAGAAGTAAATGACATCATGCCTTTTTAGAAAAATATAATGGGGCTGGGGATTCAGCTCAGCGGCATAAGCACCTGCCTGGCAAGCATGAGATGATGAATTCAATCCCCAATACCAAAAAGAAAAATGCAATGGGAAATATCCTTGGAAATGGTGACTCTTTAATTATGTGTTTGGTTCCAACAGCCTATCTAATGCAGCAATTTTTTCCTTCCTTTTTTTTCTTTAGACATCAACAAGTTTCTTTGGATGGTCAGAATTGGAGGGAGCACAGACACAGGCAGACATATCAAGGAGAATGACTATTACACTCCAACCGGGGAGTTCCGTGTGGACCGTGAGGGTTCTCCAGTGTTGCTCAACTGCCTCATGTACAAGATGTGTTACTACCGCTTCGGGCAGGTCTATACCGAAGCCAGTGAGTAATTCTCCACATCGGCAACACAGTCATGGTGGTGACAGATAGCTGACATGTGCTGTGCCTTTCAAGCACTGCTGGAAGCACTTTAGCTCTGTTAACTTATCTTTACAGCAACCCAAAGGTGGATACTGTATCATTTTATAGATGAGGAAATTGAGTAGTATCAGTAGGTGATTGAATTCCCCAGCACTGCACGACTAGCGAGTGAGTCAGGGTTCAAACTCAGGCAGTTTGGCTTCAGATTCTGTGCTTTTAAACGCTCATCTGTTTTTTACTTTAATTTTTTTCTGGTGTTGGGGATTGAACTCCAGAGCTTTGCACCGAGCTGTATCTCCAGTCCTTTAAAAAATGTTTCATTTGAGACAGGGTTTTGCTAAATTGCTGTTGCCCAGGCTGGGCTTGAACTTGCAGTCTTCCTGCCTCAATCTGAGAGTGTAGGATTGAAAATAAGTGCCACCATGTCTGCCTTAAATATTCGTCTTTTATTGTTTCTTGGAAAAGAGGATTATAGTAAGGAAAAGAATAAAAAGAAGGAGACAAAAGATTTCATTCTTCAGATAAATACATTGATAGGGATTTGATCAGATTAAGTCTCTTCTTTAGGCTTCAGTTGGGTGGCTCTGTGCTCTGGACAGTTTGTGAAGTGGATGCATAGCGGACCAGCCTGCCCAGGTGCCAGCTGTGGGGAGCCAGCCCACTCCTCAAGCTTTCCCCACCCAGATGCCCTAGTGGGGACCTAGTCCTGCTACTGACGTAAGGGCAAATGAGGATGAATGATAAAGAGACACAGTTAGATTTTTATGGGCAACCACAGGACAGGGCGTTTGCCTCCTGTGGGCAGAGGAACCCTGACGATCTGACTCATCCTGTTTTTATTCACTCAAACATGGGTACAAACAATTAAAGTAACACCGGATTCATTTGCCTTACATTATTCATTAATACATGCTCAGGTAAACAACTTAATCTAAGCAGTACTGACTTTTCCTTAGACCCTGCAACTCGCCATTGTCTCTGCATATTGCTTTTCTCCTTTGTGCAGACAGAGGAGACCAGTTATCAGGCCCCACTCCGTTCTCTGGTTTTCCACAGATGTGGGCCCTTGGTGGCTTCTCTGATCCATGGGAGGTTTATGGGTGAGTTACAGTGGCCTCTGGGTGACAGTTCTCTAGAATACAGAGGTTTCAAGTCAGCCCTTTTTCTGAGACAAGATAAGCACCACGGATTCTGCCAAGTATCATTTTGGATGGGACGGGACTGGGGATTTAGCTCAGTGGCTTAAGTACTTGCCTGGTAAGCGCAAGGTCGTGAGTTCAATCCCCAGTACCAAAAAAAAAAAACAAAAACAAAAACAAAACACATTTTGGATGGGACTTGTGTTAGGGTAGAATTTACTACCTGATGCAAGCTTCTGCAGACTCTACTCTCATTACCTTGCATGCTGAGGAATGGCAGTGTAAAGAATAGCTGATGTTCCAAGTCAACTTAGTGTCTTTTTGGAAATGAACATTGTAGAAAGTAGTGTTTTCTCTGTGTCCCTTTCTAGAGCGTCCACCAGGCTTTGACCGTGTCCGAAATGCTGAGATTGGGAATAAAGACTTTGAGCTTGATGTCCTAGAGGAAGCATATACTACAGAACACTGGCTGGTTAGGATATACAAGGTGAGCTGGTGCTGTGCTGTCTCAAGAAAAAGATTTCATGTTTTCAGATGGGTTCTAGTGCTTAAAAATGTGGCTATATATTTTTCAAATAGGAACAATTATAATAACACCTGTGCCTAAAAAGTAGCCAGCAGCTCAGACAACATTTTACTGTTTTAATTTTAGACTGTGCTTAAAAAATAACATCCTGGTTGGCTGTCACCCAGCAGTGGTGGCTGTTTTTTCTAGCAGTGGCTTGACTCAACATGTTTCAGTGGTTATGAGGCTTGGGGGTATAAAAGAAAGTTTGTGTCTGTGTTTGTGAACTACATTTTCTTCTACTGAAGAATTTATGGCAGTCACATGGTATCACATAGAGTGTTTTGTCTCTTAGGAGAAGTCTGAGAATCTTTCATCCACATGGAAAGTGCTTCTCACGACAGGCCCTGCTAAAGCAGAGAAGCTGTTTCAAACCCCTGCTAATTACATCCCAGTGCCACATGGGTGGCAGAACCCAGTGTGTTCCCTCCTACTTTTGTGAACTTGTATTCGTAGAAAAGCTCTCCAAAGCTGACTGATTGTAAGTATTAACGTGGCGTTTTTATGTTGCAGGTAAAGGACCTAGATAACCGAGGCTTGTCAAGAACATAAATGCTGCATTCAGCTCTGATACGCTTCGCACTGAGTGTGTCATATTAAGGACGTTGAAGATTTTTTTTTAATACAAAGTTTATAAGAACAGAGCCGATGGGATTAGAATTGTCTGGAAGTTTTGCCCTGGACAGTATGGGCTGGGCCAAATGGAATGATTTTTATAATTCTGAGCAGGTTACCAAATCAAATGTCATGGCTTTACTTTGGTCAATTAAAGGGGGGAATTTTTTAAAAATGTGCCTTATTTGTTTTGACTTCTAGCTGATTTGAGGAAAGTAAAAGTTTGTGCCGGGGTGGTGGGACAATAGCAGACCATACCCATGCTCTTAGCTCTGTAAATGAGCCACATAGAGCATTCTTTCTCATATCAGGAAAACTACCAGGGTTTAGCTGAGTCTACATATATAAACACTTTGTCATACTTTCTGTATTGTAGCACCTAGTGAATGCCTTGCACTTAGTGGGTGCTCAATAAATTTTTTATCTAATGAAATAAATGTTTGTGAGACCAGAGGAGTGTATTTCTGGGCAGGGAAAAAAGCAACTTTCCTATTATTATGTCTCTGTCCTCAATGTCTTATCCTTAGAGGCTGTCACTAGCTAGGCCTGGTCTCACCAGTACTCGTTTTTTTTTTTTTCTCTCATCTTTTTTGAGACAGCATCTTACTGTGTAGTTCAGGCTGGCCTTGAGCTTACTTGGTAGCCCAGGCTGGCCTCCAACTCAAAGTGATTCTTCTGCCTCAGTCTCCCAAGTGCTGGGATTACAGGCGTGTGCCACCACTTCAAGCTCAGTCACCTGGCTCTGCTGAAGCCCTTGCCATGTAAGAGACAAATCAGAAGAAGCTCTGCTATTAGTACTGGAAAGCTCTGCCAGCCTGAATGCAAGAAAATAAACTTCTTATAACACTACAGTCCCATAGGTATTTGATGTCTGGACAGACAGCTTTCTGTTCAGTACAGTCGGACATTTTATGTATTTTACAGTGTAAGACATGTCACTGATGTATGTATACTCTAAGTCTTAAAAAAGAGACTTAGATTTAACATAAGATTTGATTTACTATATTTAAATATATTACTTGCTGGCGCATGCCCCTGTAATCCCAGGACTTGGGAAGCTGAGGTAGGTGGTTTGCTGTGAGTCTGAGGCCAACCTGGGCGCTACATAGTGAGTTCAAAGCCAGCCTGAAATACATAGCAAGATCTTGTCTTAAAAACGACAACAATAACAAAAAAAACTATATCTATCTATCTATCTATCTATCTATCTATCTATCTATCTATCTATATCACTTAGATATAGAATTATTCCCCGGAAAAGCGTATTTGAGTTTTATTCATCATGGTGGTCAGTAGTAGAGATCTTTAGTGAACTTCCTGTTCACTTAAGTAGTAATGTGATAACCCTTTGTAACTATAATTGTGGCTCTTAGGAATTGTTTTGTTATTTTATAGGCTACAGGAAGCTATCTTTTTTCATTTTGTTCTGTTTTTTGAGACAGTTTTATGTAGTCCAGGCTGATTGTGAACTCATAGTAGTCTAGGCTGGCGTCAAAATTGAAATCCTCCTGCTTCAGCCTCCTGGGTGGTAGAACTACAGGCTTGTCCACTGTTTCTGGCTACATGAAACTATCTTAAAAATACTTTCTGGCACACATCTGTAATCTCTGCACTGGGTAGGTTGAGGCAGGCAGATCACTATGAATTTGAGGCCAGCCTGAACTACAAAGTGAGTTCAAGGCCAGGCTGAGCTATATAGTGAGACACACACCACACACACACACACACACACACACACACACACGAATTTACTTTCATTTTCACTGTTATGATGGTACACTTTTAAAAAAATCAATTCTAAACACTTTTTACTTCTCAGAGACAATCACTTTCAACTAGTTTCATTACGTGTCTGTATATCATCAAATACTTTGCTTCTCATTCCTTACCTACATATCATTAAATAACTTGCTAGGTTTTGTTGTTTCCACTTTTAGTATTGTTAGTTTTCTGATGTGGAATTTGATGATTTAGCTTTTTCATCATCCTTTTTACTTAGGAAATATATTCTTGGTATCTTCTACTATAGCTCTGATTTTAGTTATATTCTGTTGTTAAATTCTAGTTATTCAATTTTTGTATCTTACATCTATTATAGTTAAAGTTAGATCAGTAGTTTTTATCTTCTGTCCTATTCATGTAATGTATACTGTAAAACTTTTCCTGCAAACTTTTTAGGGAGTTGTTTTTGGAATTTTCACTAATTTTCACCAGTTCTCCTTTATTTGTGCCAACCTCTTCTTCATATGTTGACATGTTAGGTATTTGTTGTTAAGGATGTCTTCCAATTAGGTATGTTGCAGTTTGAATTGGTTTACTCCTAGGTCTGCAGGGCTGTATTGTTTTGCTGTCGTGTGTATGTTTTAATCCTCTGACTTTTTTTTTTTTTCGGTATTACTGGGGATTGAATGCAGGGCTTTCCACCGAGCTACATCCGTAGCCCTTCTTTATTTTTTTATTTTGAGACAGGGTCTCAGTAAGCCACTAATTTTCCTGGACTGGGTTTGATCTTTAGATATTCCTGCTTTAGCCTCTAGGAGGCTGTACCACCATGTAGGCATGCACCACCATGTTCAGCTTCTTTTTTTCTCTTCTCTTCTCTTCTCTTCTCTTCTCTTCTCTTCTCTTCTCTTCTCTTCTCTTCTCTTCTCTTCTCTTCTCTTCTCTTCTCTTCTCTTCTCTTCTCTTCTCTTCTCTTCTCTTCTCTCTTCTCTTCTCTCCTCTCCTCTC
>PVJX010004799.1:0-22916 GCA_004027295.1 Dolichotis patagonum
CTATAGTTGAGCATAGTTTCAATTACAATAATATCAAACATAACACAATAGTATAAAGCCATGCATATAGTGAAAGAATTCCAGGGCTTTCTGAACCGAATAACAGAAAATGATCAATGGGTATTATAATATCTCATTTTTGATAAAAAAGAAAAAAATTTGTTTGAACTATTACACATATTCAAATTCCAATGAGACACAATGTGGTAGATAGAACCAATGGTAATAGAACAAAAAAAAGCATGTTAGGACTTCTAAGAAGGATAATATTAAATCAAATTGACTTTGTGGTCTTTTGAATTTCTCTTATACTTCTTTCAACAATTGCTTGCTTTATGATACTACAAAATACTCCAGAATTTGGAATTGAATTAAATTTTCTTTCCCTATCTCTGAGTAAGCAGATACTCTTAGGGGATCTACTGTCTTTGTAGAAGAATTGTATATAAAAATAAAAAATCAATTGTATATAAAAACTAAGGTGCTAAATATTAAGCCATACCCCTTATGAGTAAAGTGGATACACACAGAAATATATGCAACACAGACACACAGACACAGACATAGATATATACATGTATATCAATATTTATTTATATAAATTCATATCAATTTCTCTACTTCATCATCTTCAATTTTAGTCTATACCACATCATTCAACTTATTCTAGTTATATGACTCTCCATATTTGTAAATTTCTACTCTGTCAATTGATAACCAAGCTCACAGAATCTTGAAACTTTTTTTAATCATTTCTACATGTAACACATTTTCTGGCTGTGCTGGCATTTCTGTCAGCTCCCAACTCCTATGTCATGCAATTTTGTCCCTAGTAAAGGAAAATATGAAAGAATAAGTGGGAAGAAGGAGAAGGAAAAAAAGGCCTTGTATATGCTGCCATTCCCTGTGTTCTGGGAAAAATGGTTTTGATGAAATAGTTGCTGAGAGTAGCATAAGAGAAAATATAAAGGAGAAAATCCAGCTACCCTTCTTATGTCTGGCAAGACGTCATGGCAAAACATTAATCCTAATCAAGTGTGAAGGACAGAAGAGCTAGTGGAGGGCAGACATTTTATTTTCTTTCTTTCCTACAATAGCAAGTAATTCCACTCATTTTAGCACCATTATCTCTGGATTTATAATTTAATAGGAAAGCTAGATTTTTAAATTTTAGAATCTTTGGCTTATGGAAGTGACTATGATCTACTTGCAACTCCTGCAAGAAAGTTATCAAATATTTCTAGAAGATTTTAACTTTATGAGAAATTTGGCTCTACTTGCCTTCTTCTATTTCTTTCTGAAGATGTAAAAGCCGTCTTGTACATATTTGGGAACTGCAAGAGAATCTCAAAGATGTCAGTCATGATAATGGCTTCAGATAGTTCAATTAATGCCAGCAGGCACTTACGTTTTGTTACGTGAAGAAAGTAAAAGTCCTTTTAATTTAACTACCGCAAGTCTAGGAGCTGAATGCCTGTACTGGTCAACTTTTCCATCAATGGAACAAATTACCTGATACCTACAGGTTAAAGGAGTGGAGCTTGGCTCATGATTTCAGGAGTTCAGTCCATGGTCAGCTACCTCTAAAGCAGACAATTAGGAGGACATGATAAACCAAAGCAGCTCATTTCATGGTGATTAGGAAGCAAAGCAAGTAAACATCAAAAAGGAAAAGGCCAAAGACCATATGTAGAACCCAAGGTCATGCCTCCAGCATCTATGCAGAAATTCTAGGAGTGTGCTTGCTAACCCTCTAGGCAGCTCCCAAACCAATCAAGTTAACAGTGAAGCTCAATTGTCACAGTGAGTGAATTCTTAGCTGAGCCTCAACTTGAGCCATAGGTCTATGTGCTTCATGGGAAGGTTATTCCATCTGTAGCATAAAGTCAGATGAGATTGGTCTAACGGTATCCCTAGTCCACATTCCATTGATTAATTTAAGGATCGGCACGTGAGTCAGGTTTGGAAATGCTATGAGAAGAGAGTTGGGCCAAGTAGCCTGTTTCCTCAATTATATAATTAATCTGCAGGGTCTGAGGTTTATGATTGTTGTAGCCATCTAGCTACCTGACAAAGGATGAAGACAACACACAGAGGAATTGTAGCATTAAAAAAGACTGAAATATGCTTTATCATTTGATCTAGGAATTGTGCTTTTTCTTATTTAACTAGAAAATTAGAATTAATTTTCTGTTACTTGCTGATGAGAGCAACTAAGAGATAGACGACATAGTATACATCAGGCTTAGTTCTTGACAACTGAAATTTAGAGACAAGTGAATGTCTATTTCCTCAAGGTAAATAAATATAAATGCCATGATAATGAAAACATAGGACATAATAAAAGTTCAGAAGAAATCTGAGTAAGATGTTGCCTTGACCAATCAAGAATTTACTATGCATAGAAGTTACAAAGGGAAAAAGTGGCACTATAGAAAAAATAGTAGAACAGCACAACATACTGAAAGCTGAGGAGGGGTGGTGATGTGGGTATTAATATTAGAATGTGAAATGTCAGCCATTGACTTAATATAGAAACTTATTGGTTGAATATGGGTGCTATAAAGTACCTCTGCTGACTACAGGGCATAAAGATGTCAGAAGCTATGGAAAATTAAAGATGGAAGGTAAAATGTTTCTAAGGTAGGAGATGTTCATGCATTATGAATCTGTTTCTCTGAAATGCCTTATTTGTGAGAAGGGATTCCTTGAAGGTGATGCAATAAGCCAGAAACATTTTCTTCATTTTGATGATAGCACTGAATTCTTGAGTCTGAAACCAGAGGCCAGGAAGCTGTTCATTTCAAGATTTGAGGCTCTTCACATCTCCAATTCATAATGACATATATGCCTACATATGTGTTGTCTTCAACTAAGTTGTGAAACAAAGTCCTTTGGGGCACAGCCCAACCTTGCTCAGAAATAACACCATATCTGCTCTAGTGCTCCAGAATTGGCTCTCGGCCCAATGGCCCAAATCTAGTGCATTTTTGATGTAATTCTGCTGATAGATGCACCTTTGGGAAAAAACAGGAAACTCACTCCTTAGCTGTCACTACAGGAAGCTCAAATATGTCATGTCACTTTGTTACTTGCTTAACTCTAAAGAAAACTTGGTTTGGTTCATTTGAATTCACTACAGTCCAACAAAAGGAGGACGATGTGGCACCACCTACAGCACACTGTTTTATCACGAGGTTAGGATCGAGTCCAGCATGTGGCAGACAATTTAACATTAGCAATTAACAGAATAAAGAAAAGAGGTAAATATTGGAACAAAAGGAGTACAATAATTACTATTTTAGATTATTGGGTTTAATATCTGGAGAATCAGAGAAGATGAACAAAAGTAAAAATGACGTAAGATAAAGCCATTTAGAAAGTTGTTCAGATATGGGATAAGTGGACTAAACACCAATCAAAGAGATATACTATTTAATGATATACATTAAGCAAAACAACAGGAACCACAAAATACCATTGGTGAAGAAATACAGACTATCCATCAGCCCTTCCTTCTATTGGAAAAAATAAATGTCAGTCAATAGAATTGAGTTGAACTGAAATGAATTGAACAAAAAAATCATAGTTTATTTAATTATCTGTTAATTTCTCTTATACTTGGTACCATGATCCTCAGAGTAATCTTTATGGTATGCATGAGTCTTATTTTTCATATGCAAAAGCAGTGATATGGAAGAGGCTTGAGATTACATGTCTAGCAAATGGCACAGTGCAATTAAAATTCTTCTCTGACTCTAAACCTTATAGTTTTATGTTTTTATTTCATTCTGCTATTTTACTATACCATGCCATACAGGTTGAGTTATATGATTAGAACTATCCAATGTGAAGATGTACTAATTTATGTGAAGACTGTTATGATTAGGATCAAGAATGTTCTACAAAGTCTTTATGTACCTATAGCTGGGACTTTTGGATGGTGATTTAATCATGGTAAATGCAGAGAGCAAAGTGAGGAATGGGGTGGGGAGCTACAGCATTCCAGGTTATACTCCCAGTGACCTTCCTCCTCTGACTAGATTCTCCCTTCTTCACAGCAAGTCAGCAATACAGCTCTCTGCTTGCTGGTCACCACAGTGTGGGCAGCCTTCTTCTGCTATAGATCTTGCCATCGTTCTTTACTGTCTTGGGGCTGATCCATCATGGATTGAAAAGGTGAGCAAAAATAAATCTCTGTTCTTCAAAAATGGGGGTATTGGGTACTGTGCCTTAGGGACAAGAAATACATTAAAGCAGACCTCATCTGCAATTTTGTTTGCTGGCACTTTCATAAATGTCAGTCAGCTTTTTCACATTTGGTTTCCTTGGAATTTTTGTCCTGTCCCCATAAAGTACATGTGCCAATCCACAGTCAGTTGACCATATGTAGCTTGGTTTAGAATAGCTGTTTTTTGATAGTGAAAAACAAAAACATAGCTTGTGCTATTTTTGAATTAACTCTTCTGTTTTAAAAGTTGAATGTAGGAAGTTTGAGCAGTATGTTTTGGTTATTTAAATTAAAACTTGAAGGAGTAGGAGGCAGAATCGTGTAGGTCTTGTTTCTCCCATTTGATTAGTTTGAGTGACCTTATGAGAGTGAAGTTTCCATGGAGCATTCCCTGGTTGTGACTCCTCGAATGTTAGGGTTTTTTTAATCAATGCTATCTTTTGACATCCAAGATCTGTACGCATCTTTCTTGCCTTGTCTCTAATGAAATTCTCCTGTAGGATAGGATCTTCTCATTATTCTTGTTTCTAAGGAACGTGGCAATGTACAAGCCAACAGGAGTCCTTGGGAGAGTTTTACTAGAACTTGGTGGATTTTTCCCTAAAATAATCAATGCTGTGCCTTGGGAAATTATTCTACAGAGCATTTTTTTTTTGAGAAAATGGTCATATTAAGTTCAGAAGTTACATAGTTATTAGGATCCTGACCTTTAAAAATATCCCATTATTCTTTCTTTTGTTGACTATTTTTCTATGCTTGCTAGGTAAAGAGTAAATACAGTGCAAATACAAAAATTGGTGTACATTGAAGAGGTCTCCAATATGAATGACAAATATGATATGATATATTAGAAAGAATCTAGGCTTGGGATTATATATAATTATTTAACACCTGGATTTATCCCTTGTGGAGAGCTCAAAACAGACACATGACTTTTTAAATTTACAACTGAAATACATAGTAAGAAAATATAATTTGTTTATTTGATTTGCAATCAGCAGTTTTCACTTGCTTCTCCTCCTTCCTAAAGTGTCTTTCTCTTCTTACATATTCAGATAATGCTTACTTAGGTTTAAGATTTAATTAAATGTTCGCCTCTCCTGTGAAGACTTCTTCTAATGAAGACTTCCTTGGCTGTTTCTCCCCCCGGACAGAGTTGAAGTTCTTTCTCTGACTCCCACATTACTTCACATGATTATAAATACCACACTACACTGAAATTACTTATTTTCCCAGGTGCAACTCTCGCTAGACTGTGCCAAGCCCCTATCTTCCTTCCTATCCACGATGCCTAGTGAAGTCTCAATGCCCTTTAGGTTTTCAAAAGTATTTGTTGAGATAGATTTGGCCTGTATTAATGGAGTAATTTTCAGAATAAATTTACTTTTGCCTACCTTGTCCACAGCTAGTCACTGCTGATTGCACTGCAAAGAGAAATGCTGCAGTGTTAAGTTCTATTTTCCCAACTCCAGCCACCAACGTTCCACCTTCTCATTTTCCATTGCAGCTGACTCCCTCTACCACTGTTATATTTTCTTTCATAGATTATTTAAAAATTTAAAACAAAAAACATTGAAAGTTGGAGCTATTTATATTTATTCTAAGCAGACACTGTATCATGTCTAGCTTTTGATGATAATGTTTTTGTATACATTATGTTTCATAACTGCTGATATGTTTAGAAGTTTGTCTGTGTAGTACCTGTATACTGTTCTTTCTTATTTTCACATGGGGACTTGACATGCTAAGAGAAGTGTATGTGTAAGCTGCTATCTCAAAACTTCAGAGGTTGAACAAAAATCCTGATTTTCTGGGCTTTCAATGAAAGTTTCATGAATTATGCCAAATATGTACATTTCCTTGACGCTGCAGCACTCTGAGAAGTCTTTGTCACTGATCCAACCTTTTGTGGCTAGGGTGAAAGTAAGACACTAAGAGCTCCCCTCAGTACCATAGCAACCAAGCACAACACAGATGGCCAGCCTGGCAATCTGCCTAGCAGACCCTGATTGCATACCTGATGGTGAGACTCAATGGCAGCTTCCCCCTTGCAGGGATAGTATGTATTTGGATGGTGTGGTTGAAGTTTCTAGTGATATGCAATGAAGATTGTATCCTATGACTTCAGGCCATTTGCTGACTTGGAGCCTACAGGCAATAACTTTCTGCTGGTGTAATGACAACTTGTCTGGTGCAGCTGGATCATGTTAGGACAGTAGGAATTTTCTCCTTTGGTCTATTGTCAGTAATGCCTTGTAATAACAGGGCAGCATTTTCCCAAGATGTTTCTTGCCAAGTCACACATGTGTTGGCTCACAAAATCTTCAGCATTGCTTGGTATAAAAAATGGGAATCCTGTCCACTGACAGGATGTATGTTCCCATTTCACAGGTGGAGAAGGTAAGAGCCAGCCCAAGTCAATAAGCGTACATTATATGCCTCTGACAATTTTTTAAATTTAATGAACAACCATTGTATATGAGCCATTCTTCTAGGTCCCAGGCACATAAAGATTAAATTTATGCAGAACTGTGACTTAGGAGACATCCGGAGCAGTTGAGGAGACAGACAATTAAACTAATAACTATAATACAACTTCAACTTGTTGAGTGTTCTAATAGAAGGGTGTACCCAGTTTTGTGGCAATGAAGAGGAGGGACTGGCATTTTTTTTTATGAAGAGGCTGAAAATAAAAGCAAATTTATGGTGGACATTATTTTTGGAGAAATGCGTTATAGAAAAGTGGTGAGGGCCTTACCTTGTTACCTGATGAATTTGCCTTATAGGTATGCACTTGCCACCCACACATTCTTAACTCAGACAAGTTACCAAGCTTTCTAGATTTATTTCTTTACCCGTGCAATGAAGAAGGAGTTCATGTCATATATATATGTATGTTCATATATTATATGAATTCATTCTTTCATATATATATATATATATATATATAGAGAGAGAGAGAGAGAGAGAGAGAGAGAGAAATAAAATAATCATTAGGCTGTAATTAGAATCATTTTTCGGTATCTAATATGTATGTGTTCAATAAACATTAGCTCTGGTTGTCATTCTTATCGTTGTTTGTTTCTTATGCAATGATGTGAACTGACTTGTGATATGATACTATCATTGGCATCAGAATACACTGGCTACAAGTTCAATCCTGATTTTTACTACCTATGTCTTTGAATGGAATAATTACTTTCTTGATGTGTTATACACTTCTTGGCTAAGAAGGTGAAATAACATGCTTATTGTTATCTCCTAGATGTCCTTTCAAAAGCAATCTTTTGAACAAGGCAGTGCTTTCAGCATTGTGGTCTTTTGAAACATCTTGCTAAGTTTTCCACTCATTGTTTTGGAGGTAACCTGTTTCTACAGAAAGAGCACAATCTGAAAATGACACATTGCATTTTTATCACATGGATCAAATTTGGACTAGGTATACAATCACATGTCAGCCTCAAAACTTGAGTCTTGATGAAGCAGGAAACATGATCATAATTTTGGGTGATGTCCAGGAAGTGATGAAAGATACGCTTCTTCAAGGAAACAATTCCAGGCAGGATGATATTGACAGATGGTGGAGATACGGTGTAGTGGCTGATGTATTGCAGAGTGGAGTACGGTGGAGGCTGGGTAGAGTGTGAAGGCTTATTTCTTTTTCTGGGAGTAGACAAGTGAGGTCATCAGAGGCATGAATGCAAAACCAGAGTCACCAGATGGAAGACAGAAAAGGATAGTTTAGACAGGAAGAAGAAAACTGTAAATACCTGGAAGAACAGATGTGGGTTTGATGAATAATGATATATGACTAGCCTGGTGTTCCTGGGAAGACTAGACTGAAAAGAGGGGTTGAGATCATATTTGAGGAAGAGAATATAAAGGAAAGTGTTTCCTCAATGTGCAAAATATCCCCAGCCCACCACTCTCAACACCCTAATTGAAGAATTCTACAATGAACCCCAGCTATGTGCATCAGTAGTTTATATGGAGAATCTCTTTTAATCTTCACAAAATGGAAAGGTTTATTGTTTCCAATAAGGTTTAACTTGGCTGAGAGTGATACTGATGTTTCCTCCAAGTGACATAGGCATAAGCAAAATATAAATTTCTTTTTCTTTTGTGTATAAGTCTGGAGTTCAGTGCTCAAGGGCACAGTTCCCACTACATTTTATCCTCGGTGGCTGAGTATTCTGTTACCTGAAATCCTTTCCTTCAAGTATACCATTCACACCTTCCTGAACATCACTGGAGCAACACTAAGGGGTCGTTTCCAAAAAATATTTATACTATAATCTTTGATTCCCCAATAGTTCTAGGAATTCTTTCAGGACCATACCCGCTGTGTGTGTGTGTGTGTGTGTGTGGGTGTGGGTGTGTGTGTATGTGTGTCTATGCCATGGATCCTTACTGCATTGATTGTCTAATTTAATCCAGGGAAACTATAATTTTGTATCTTACATATTACATATTACTACAACATTTACTTGCAAAGAAGTGTTCACAGTCTACGAAGTTTAGAAACCACACTGGGTAATGAAGTCACTGAAGAATTTATGCAGAGTAATGAATTATCACACAATATTTGAGACATAGCTGTGTCTGGTGAATGGGTAGAAAGTGAAAGATTGTAGGCAAATAAAATAAGCTTGAAGTTGCTGCAATCATTTGATCAATGATAGTAGAAAACAAGCTGTGGAAAGAGAATGGATATTAGTACTAAAAGCAGAACTTACTTGTTTGGAGCCATTGAAACTGGAAACTGAACACATGTGCAGAGCTGCGGGTAGGCATGGCTGATCAGAGAACAAAGAGACGCCTCCAAGGCCAAAATGAGGTCACAGTTGAAGACATCTGGTTCCAACTCCAATTAACTAAATAAAGACTATAGCTGTAGGCATTTTACTCCTGTAGCAACATGGAGATCTTCTCCTAAGATACTTCTCCTAAATTAACATGAGATAGTTCTCCTAAATTAACATAAGATAGTTCTCCTAAAGTAAACATAATCTGTTACTTGGAAGAGTCCTTGAACCACTCCCAAGGTCTGTTCAGTTTCCTGTGCTTTCCATTATAACCCCTTCCTTGTTTGAAAAACTAAATAAATACAGGCTTCCCAGAGACATTCCTTGTCTTAACCCCCAGAGTCTTGAAATTTTCAGAGGGTTTTGATCCTCCTGGAGCCCTAAAATTATACCACTTGTCTCATTTATTCAAGCTTTCACTGTATATTCATTTGGGAAATTTGGGATCTAGGTTAGGTCCCTTACACTAACTCTCTAGTATTACTTATAAACCTTTGTTTGGATTCCTCTAAAAATTAAAGCCTGAGTCAAGGACTTGTGCTAGAATATTTGGACAAAAATTATAGGCTGGCCAAAATGGTTCATTTTCTCATGACTGAAAGAGAAATGTATACATTAGTCTTGAACTAGAAAATTAATTAAATTTGGATGTTATAAAAAAGATGAAGGAGGCTCAGCTCACTGCAGAATTTTGGTTTGGCTGGTTAAGATCAAAATATCACTGTCTGTTAAGAAAGGAAATATGGTAGATGAATTTAATTGAAAAGATAATGATTGACTAATTTGTTGGATAAGTGATCAGAATTTGAGACTCCTTCCTAGAATATGGAGAAGTCTTTATTTGGGGAACACTGCAAATACAGAAAAGACCCCAGGCCTCCTGCCTCTTGGGAATCCACACAGAGAAATTTAACCAGTTAGAGTACATTTTTGTAACACCAGGACCATGTGGACCGTATGTCATTTTTTCCTTCCTTGAACAAATTGATCATAGTGTCTTACAGATCATGCCTTATGCTGTCACACCTTTATCCTTTCTAGAAGCATTGAGCACCTGGTTAAGTGATGATTCTCTGGAGAAAAGTTTACATGGAGTAAAATTAATCTTCATTAACTAATCCATATATCATATATCAATGAAAGTTTATTGCAAAATCTCCTTGAACTGAATAATGAACTGAAAAGTGATATGGTTCTAGCTTTGATAAATTCTTGAGACTTCCTAGTCATATGATTATTTGAGACTTCTGAATGCACTTTACTCATGCCACACACTTTGATAAAATTAGTAAAAAAGAAGACAACAGTCATAAAAAAACTATCTTATAATAGCAAATAGCATAATCAAAATTTGTAAAGGATATTTGGAAACTATCAGATGTGAAAGGAAGGAAGAGTGTATTTCTCAAACCCTGAACTTCTGCTAGATGTATATGGTCACCATTACAACTTCTGAAGATAAATGTTTAATGCCAAAGAATTTTCCAGATTATACTCTATTCTTTTAAAACTATTTCCTTGCTCCTAAATTCATCCTTATTCTCTTTTTAAAATAATGGCTGCTTTGGGGGAAAATAAATACAGAAATATATGAAAGAACTTTTAAAATTATATATATATTTGCAAAGAAGAACTAATATTGACTATCATAGTAACAGTTAATTCTAACTACATATATATATGTTTGAAAAGAAGAACTAATATTGACTATCATGGTGACAGTTAATTCTAACTACTATGCGTTGTTCATATGCCTGCCTACCAAGCACTTTTGGAATCCAGATTACCTTTCTCTTAGTTAGATTTGGACCTCAGAGAACCTGATTGTGGGGCTGCTGTTCACCAGGAAAGTGCTGAAACTCTCAGGCTTCAAACTCAGTGTAAACTTTCCTAGCTGACTTACTCTTAGGGCCTTCTCACCTAAGAAAACCATGTGTACAACCAACTTGATGGTGATGAAATCTCATACAAATGATGTGAAAGCCAACATGATCTTGAATGTACTCTTTCTCTATCACCCTGGGGTTCTAGTTCTCTCTGTCAGCAACCTTGACTCAATCTTCCACTCCAGAAAGTGCAGCTTATTAGATTAAAAGCTATCAAGTGCTTTCAGCCACAGGATCCTTTCTTAAAAATGATATATTTTAAAAAAATATATGCATATAACACTAATGAGATAGATTCTGCTGAAATGAGGAAGGGGGCGACAGAGTTCAACAGGGCATACCTCATCCCATTTGGAGGCATCTAGGGATCTAGAGAACCTAGTTTGAAGACATGTGATGTGGGCAGTTCCTGATACTGGTTGTCCATGTGAATATCATGTGATTTGGGGAAGGTACAATTTAAGTTCTTCATAACTAAAATTTCTTAATTTTCAGTGAGCAATATTCTGTTTAGTCTCAAATAAGGCTTCTGTGAGGTTTATGTGATGCATGACATGTAAAATAATATGCCTGTTATGTAGTAAGGTCCAGCAAATATTGTTATACATCATAGTCTTGATTATTGCATTGTTCTACTTTAAGCCAGAAATTATCAATCAATGTTAGAGATTAATACATGACGATGTACCTATGCACTGGGTTTTCTTGGAATAGAAGTAACAATATCAAGAATGGTAATATCATCACTTACAACCACAACCAAACCAAATAATAGTCACTGGAATTATAGTTGTTATTCACCCTGTTCAGGCACTGTTTTAGAATGTTGTGTGACTGCAGGTCCTATAAAACAAACACCTGTTAGCCCATTTAACAGAGAAAGAAATCAAGGTCCCTAAAGGTGAAAACACTTTTTCCCAGAGTAAGATGAACAAATACATTACAGCTAGAATACACAATTAGGATTATCTATTTCAATTGTTCAAATGTTTTTTCCCCATAGTGGCTTCATATCCTTCCAATTTATTTTTCCTCATAATTTAATTTTTTCCCTCTAGAAGTTTCCAAGAGATAATTCTGAAAATGAAGATTTTTTCAGTCCTAGGGCTACATACATGGACAATACTCAGGAGTAAGTGGTCTCACTGGCATCTTAGAGATTCCTATACTGTACAGAGAGGTGACAATAATTATGCATCCCTGGGCTACATGCCTTTCTTCCTCACTGTTAGAGGGAAGTGGCATCATGATTCTAGTGTGTGTAATCCTACCTCAAGAAAATATTCCTACACTTTCTCCATTCTCCATACTTCTTTGCTCCAAATTTGCTCACAGATGCAGATCTTTCTTTAGTTGGATACTGAAAGGTGAGACAATGTAACATGAACTCTGTTTTCAGAATGGGGTTCAAATCAGTACTCTGGCCATGTACTACCTGTGTGGCATTTGTAAGCCTTTTAAATTTTCCGAACTCTTTGTTTCTTTTGTAAAAGTAATTATATCCACACACATAGGGTGGCTGTGAGTTTAAATACAGTAGAAAACTCTTAGTCTGGTGCCTGGAGTCTTCAGTAGATGAGACCTATTATTGCAATTACTACATTCATCAGCCCCTTCAGCCACAGGAATTTCTGTTTCCATCACATTTCACCCAAGTGTGAACTCCTTTCCCAGGAGTCTGTGTGTTCTGCATGGCTGAGAAGGTGCCAGGCTATTCTCTACTTCCTTGATAAAGGCACTTTCAGCATCAAATAGTCCCACTGAATTAACCCAACATTTTCTCCTGCCCTGCCCCCTCTCTGCTAACTACACTTTGGCACTTCTTCAAGGGGCTTTCTGTAATGAGCAGGTTCCCAGAGAAAGCTGTTTCCTGAAAGGCTTATAGCATTAACAAGAAAACAAGTTTAGGGTCTCAGCATTCTTGCTTTTGAAGAGAGAAATAAAGGGGCTTAATCTGCAGGCCTGGCAGCTGTAGCAGGAGCCTCAGGCTTTCCTGATCTCAAACCCAAAGAAGCACCATCTCATCAAGTACACTATTTCTCAGCTTCTTTAGCAACTTCATTCTGGCTTGCTGATTTGCCTGGGAAGGGTTTGGTGGGAAATTCAACCTCTCCCCCAATTCTTTGTTCCTCACATTAGGGCTGGGTAATGTCGTTATCCCAATCAGCATAAATAGCTCACTCCTTATAGTAGCATGAAAGATGGTCGTATGAGTGTGGACCTTGTTTCTCTGATAGGTTTAAAGGGTTATGGAAAAGAGGAGAAAAGAGTATGTGTAGGAGCCAGACAGACCTGGCTGATATTTGCTGCATGACAACCAGGCTTTGGACCTTCAACAAACTGTTAATTATTCCTGAAGCTCCATTGTCTTCTTTAGTTAAATGGGGATCACTGTATCTAGTTTGTGCTGTGATGACTACTTATGACAATGGACATTACGTGTTTAACTCCATATCTGTAGGGGTCTCAGTGAATGTTAACTCGTTTGTGATTGATATATTCATTTGATAGACTATCTCTCCCAATTCCTTCTCTGTGTTGCTCATGATAAGCATTGGAAATAGAGTAAGATAATAAGTCATGACATCATTACTTTCTTAAAGGTTACAATATGGTGAATCTACATTCTATACATCAGGTAAGGGGAGTTGGGGATCATAAAGTACACAATACAGTTAGTAAAATCTTATTGAATATTAAAGTTTTATGGGACACCTTAAAGACTAAATAATCTTTTTGGGAATTGGAATAAATGTTAATAAATGGATCCATTTACAGTCACAGGGAATGGCATTGAGAAAATCATAACCCTATTCATAATTCAGTATTATCTCCTTTCTTCAGTTCTCAAGGAGCTTATAGTTATGTTGGTAGATAGAATATTTGCAGAGAGAATGGATCCATGTATATTAACTGCTCTGCAAAAATTTCCAGAAGGAGCTCTGCTGCTGAAGTATTTAGGGAAGTCTTCTATAGGAAGAAAGATCTGATCCAGATGTGATGTGTGATGAAATGAGAGGCTATTCTGGGTGGGCAGAAATGTATGACTAATGCTGCCATTTGGGGACTTTCTCTGAGATACTAGAATCAAATGTAATTCTTACATGTTCCTAGTACCAACTCTCTTTTCTCGAGGTAATGGCTCCATTTAATGAAGGTATTTGGCTTAGTAGGTGATAAACTACAAAGAAATGAGCATTATTTGCAGGGATTTATGTTTCCATGACTTTCTAGATCATATAAACATTACCCCACAGGAAGATAATATTGCATTTCAAATGTTTTTCTGAGGGATGTGGAAGATTGATTTTGTGCCAATCTTATTAAAAAGCTATTAAACACTCATCTTTTCTATCTCACTCATTTGTGTATTGGAAGGTAGTTGCATCTTTCTTTCCAATGGAACTTCACAGAGACTTTTTATTAGAAGCTTTTTTGTGTTTCCAGAAAACATCATCTGCCAAAAAAGATATCAGTTATTCATCCTAAATCTAGGAGGAAGGAGGTGAATTTTCAGTAACATTTTTAGCCTTTGAGTCCATAGTGGAACCCATAAATGTTCAGAAAGTTAACCCAAATACAGAAACATGTAGTTTCTTGAATAAGTTTGTCTGATGATCTCATGAGTCTCTCAAGGGTAATTATATCCTACCTGATTTATATGACATCCCTGTTCCTAAGAACTGGAATTCAGGTGTTTTGGATATGGTGAGAGCTTGTAGACTCTATTTCTCTGCTTATCAAACAGCCAAAAATTCACTCTTTTCTGAAAATCTACATGGTTAAGCGGACTGAGCCTCGATGTTTGGGTTTCTCTTGGATTTCATGAGGTTGATTTATAAGGGCAGATTTCAGGCTCAGTTGATTCTAGCATCTTCCCATCACCAAGTGGCCAAAAGGCTCTTTGAAACTGACCTAGATGGAGTTCTCACAGCTTCCCACATAGGTGCAAAATACATTTTGATAGGTTGTTGAGCTGGACATGTTGGGATAGGAGGCTACTCTTTATAATTAGATGACATTAGGTTTTCTACAGCTCAGAGTTCCAAAAAAAAAAAAAAACAGTTTTCATAAATCAGAGAATTTTTCCCTTCCTGCCAAAGAGACAGTCCAAAGAAGATAGAAAACTAAGTGTGATAGACCTGGGATTGAACCTTCATACTGTCTTTAGTATATGACTTCTTAGAAAATTTACTTGACAATTTTAATTTTCCACTATCTCATCTATAAAACAGAGGGCCTGATATCTAGCTTATGGAGTTGTTGTAATAAGCAAATGAGAGACAACTTGTAAAACTCCTAATAAGTAAGAATCCTCAAAAGCAAAAGTGGTTTTATTAAAAAATGCAATTTAAAATAATTGGAGGGGTTTAAAGAGAGAATTATTAGCAAGACACACTGAGATTCAGAAAAATGCCTGCTGATATAAAAAAAATACAGCTGTGACTTTTTTCCTCAGAATTTCTAGGCCTGTTCCACAGTGTCAGGATAACTAGAAATGATGAACTGATCATACTCTTACCAAACAATTCTGCATGTGACTGAAGTATAGCGGCATTTTACTCATGTATACTTAGAAAAAGCTATGAATACTCCAATACTCCCATGGGCTGAAGTATCCCTGGTAACTTTCAGCTAATTATTTCTATGATACACAGAAATATTTACAAGATGTATCAGTTTTTCAACATTGGGACCACATACTTGACAAGCACAACTTAAAGAGGGGTTATGTGGCTCATGGTTTGAGGATTCGGTGTATAGCTGACTGATTCAAGGCAGTGACATCACAGCAGAAAGGCCTGGTTGACCAAAGACATTCACTGCATGGCACAAAAGCAAGAGAAAAGTGGCACAATGAAAGGGGTCAAGGAGTAATTGTAGACTCTAAGTTCATACCTTCATGACCACGCAGACAAACTTAGGAGTGTGTTTTACTAATCCTCTAGGAAGCTCTCATTCCAGGCCAGTTGATAAGATTAGTCAGCACATTCAACCCATTGTTAACTTGATATTTTAAGACATCATTTTTTAAAAAAGAGAAACAAATTCAAAACAACATAATGGGTTGATAACATTGATTGATACTTGTGTATTGTTTATTTAAAATTAGTTGCTCAGAGTATACGTTATAGGTATTTAGTTGTCCTAACAATATTAGCACAAACTTTCCTTTCTAATAAACTAAGAGAAATTAGTACTGCCACTATCTTAACTATCTTGTGTGTGTGTGTGTGTGTGTGTGTGTGTGTATGTATGTGTGTATGTGTGTGTGTGTATATATATAATGTTTTTGCTTTTGCTTTTTTCTTTGTTCTTTTCTTCTTTCCTCATCCATGTTTCTGTTTTCTTTTGAACAGTTTCTTCCCATTTTAAAATATATACTGCACATTTTGGATCTTATTTACTCTTTCAGCTTCTTATACTAGGGAGACAGGGCAATGTTTGCACATGTTAATCTGGTTTATTTCACTTAAAAGTATGGTCTCAAGTTGCATTCATTTACCTATAAAAGTCTCCAGTTCATCCTTCTTCATGGCTGAGTAGTGCTCTATTGTATAAAAGAGTGCATTTTTATTATCCATTCCTCAGCTGGTGGGCATTTGGTTTGTTTTCAAGATCTAGCTATTATAAATCGAGCTTTTATAAACATTGGTGCACATATATCTCTATGGTATGATGTTTTCCCTTCTTCCAGGAAGATACCCAGAGGGTGAATAGCTGGGTCAGTGAGGAATTTTCACACTGATTTCCACAGTGGTTGCACCAGTATGTGCTCACACCAACAGTGGAGAAGTCTTCTTTTTTCCTCACTGTCCCCCAACATTTGTTATGGGTTGATTTCTTGATAATAGCCATTCTGTCTGGGGTGAGGCAGAATGTCAACATTGTTTAGTTTGCAGCTCTCAAACGATCAGTGATGCTGAAAACCTTTTTTCATATATTTATTTACTGCTTGTATGTCTTCTTTTCAGAAGTGTGTTGTCATTTCAGATGTTCATTTTTGGATTAGGTCTTTACATTTGGGAGGGCTGATATTTTTGACTTCTTTTTATTTTCTTGCTAGTAATCCTCTGTCTGAGGAACAGCTGGAAAACATTTTTTCCCACATTTTGGGTTCTCGCTCCACTTGGTGGTTTGTCTTGCTGTGCAAAAGCTTTTTAATAAGATGAGATCGCAGTTGTTGATTCTTTGTGATAGTTCCTATGCAATTGGGGTTTTATTCATAAAGTCCTTGCCTTTGCCAGTGTCCTCAAGAGTTTTTACCTATTTTATCTTCCAGCAGATTTAATGTTTCTGTTTTAATATTTAGACCTTTGATTCATTTCCAATTTAGTTTAGTGCATGGTGAAAGACCAAGGCTCACTTTTAATCTTTGGCATGTGCACAGCCAGTTTTCCCTGAACCATTTATTAAAGAGGCTTTCTTCCACTGAGTTGTGTTTGGCACCTCTGTTGTTGAAGATGTCTGGAGTTGTTCCTGCATTTTTGTAACCTGTTCCATTGACTTTCAGACTGTTTTTTGTCAGTACCACACTCTTCTTATCACAGTAGCTTTATAGTATAATTTCAAGTCAGGGATTGTGATGCCGACTATACTATAAAGCTACTGTCCAGAATTGGTTTTACTATTTTAGGTCTTTTCTAGTTACAAATGAATTTTAGGATTATTTTCACTAATTCTGTGAGATATGCTATGAGAATTTTGATTGGAATTGCATTAAATCTGTATAATAGTTTAGGAACTATGGCCATTTTCAATATATTGGTTCTTCCTACCCAAGAGCAAGGGATATCATTCCATTTTCTAATATCTTCTTCAATCTCATTTTTCAAAGTACTGTAGTTTTCAGTGTACCAAAAATATATTTAAAGAATACATAATCTCTAAATGAGCACAATAGCAAGATAATAATTCCACCTAGCGTGACACAACTATCCTACTTAAAACCAGAAGTATAATAATACATTCCACAAAGTCTCAACAGTTCCAGCATTGCTTAAAAATCCAAGTCATTGCCTCCTCAGAGACTCGAAACAAATTCTTAGCTGTGAAACCTTGAAAACTTTTAAGACAAGTTATGCAATTCAAAGGCACAATGGCCTAGCATAAGCATTTCTATATTAAAAGGGAAGAATAGGAGATTAGAAAATAATAGGACCACAGAAAGCTGAAAGCCTCGCCTGAGAGACACGAAGCCCTGTATCTCTATGTTTGGCACCCATGGCAGGTGGTGATGCTATCAGAGTTCTGGGTGGCTTTGGTGGCCCTATCCCTGTGGCCTTGTCTGTTGCAGTCCACATGGACTCTCACTTGAGCTGGCTTGTTCACTGCCTGATGCTTTCCTTGGGTAATGTAATCTCGTCATCTTTCTACTCTTATTCTACTTTCCTCATCTAGATTAGATTTTCTTATGTTCCTTTTATTGTACTTTTTCTTTCAAGATGCTTGAAGTAAGTCTTTATGTTATGAGATAACTAAATGAAAAATTGTGAATCGCTTCCTCTAGTGATGCTGACAAGCCTTTCCATGATAACTATCCATAGAAATTTCCTCCTTTTCTGCAAAAGTAGACCAACTTTTCTTGGCCAGGTTGGGAAACATTTTGTTTAAATATTTAATTACACGTGAAGCCTCAGTCCTGCCTTTATGCACCCAGACCACCACGGGTTATGTTGCCAGGATCTGACAAGACCTTTCCTAGCTTGTGTCATCACTTTTCACCTCTGTCTTGCAATTAGCCTTTGTGTCTGTGTCTGGATTTGCTGCATTTTCTGTTTTACGAGAAGCCTAATCCTATACAATGTGTGTTTATCTCTGATTTACTTTCAATATAGAGTTCTACACTGTTCTAAGGAATAAATTAAGTAAACCAT
Organism: Dolichotis patagonum; assembly: GCA_004027295.1. Taxonomy (NCBI): domain Eukaryota; kingdom Metazoa; phylum Chordata; class Mammalia; order Rodentia; family Caviidae; genus Dolichotis; species Dolichotis patagonum. The sequence goes on from PVJX010004799.1 coordinate 18,800, forward strand.
AAATAATTTAACATAGCCTTAATATTCAATATATAGAATAAAAATATTAATACAATGTTACTAATTGGTGCCATTAGATTTATGATGGGCCTTAGTAAAATATGAGCCTGTCTGAAGATATGTATCACTGGATCAAAGACAATTTGTTACTGTTAGTTCCATTAACTGAGTACCCAATTGACAATCTATTTTCACCCATTCCTTGCTTGGCTTGTCCATTATCAGTGGCTCACTATGATGTAAAAAGCAGCTCACCTTTTCTCAGTGAAAATGATCATCAAGATGTTTAAATGTAAATCCAGGTTTTGTACTTGCTAGCTGTGTGACCCTAAACAAGTTACTTAGTCTGCTCCTCTATGGAGTGGAAATAATAAGCATGTTTTCCTTTTCTAGGCTGCTACAACAAGAATTGAGTGAAAATGTACAAAAAAACTTTGTGTCTGACCCAAACAATCCTGATATGAAAGTATGTCACTACTACCATCAGTTCTCTACATTTAGTCCAGGGTTTATCTAACATTCCCTAAGAAAGGAAAATAAACATGTTTTCATGAAAGAAAAGAACAGTGATTAGAACTGGACTTTCATCCACCATGGTGGCCAGATTTATACTGTGTATACAGGACAGTTTATCTTCTCATTGTCTTTAAAGAAAATGGCATCTGGAAGATTCCTTTTACTCTGAGAAACAAAGGTTCATTAAAGTGTTGGGCTTCCTGTTCCCCCAAACAAAGACACAATTGACCCTCCAGTGTGAATTTGAGCATTCATTTCTAGAGGAACTGGAAAATTAATTCAGTGATCATTAAAATAAAATATATTCTGCTGATGATGTTGGAGGACAGTTACACTTAGAGCTTCTGATGTCATATTGCATGCATATGAGATTTTGTAAAGTATTACTAAATCCAAAAGACTCTTAATTAGGATATGTAAGGATAGTATGTTTTATTCATCTTAAAAATTTGAATATATTACTCATATATAGACTGACTGTTTGCATGGTCCTGAAATTCATGTGCTGAAATGAGTTCCCAACCTGATAGTATTTGAAAATAGAGCCTTTGCAAAGTGAATCTGATTAGAATATGTTTTAAACTTGGGGCCTTCATGATAGCATTCATGGCCTTTTAAAAATCGGGAGAAAAGAGATCCATCTCTCTTATCCACTTGAGGATATAGTCAGATTACACTCAGGTGCAAACCAGGAAGAGGATCCTCGCCAGATCCTGAATCTGCTAGTACCTTGAGTGTGGGTTTTCAGGCTCCAGAATTGTGAAAAATAAATGTTTGTTGTGAGGCCAGCTAGTATGTCGTATTTTGTTATAGAGACTCATTAACTTTACCATTTTAATTTTCTTATAAAGAAAAAAAGATTTTCTACCAAATTTAGCTCCAAAAGGTCTCACTTGGGCATCCACATACCTAGAAGCGGACCAATATCACAGTTGGCTGTGCTTGCATTTCACAAGCAGCTTTCACAACAGGGGAAACAATGTACTTTGCTACACCCCACAGCCATGTATCTCCCTATCCTTCTATCTTCTTTATCAACAAAGATCCAGAGACTGAAATCTGCACTTGAAAATGATGTGACAAGATCTGGAAAAGTATAAGCTCCATCTGCATCAATTTGTCATGTTACAGTTTTCATGGTTATGAATACCTTATAAACTAAGCTGCAAGTAGCAAACGATGTCTTTCTGTTTTAAAGTGTGCTATTTCAAGAATAGAAAAACTGTTTTGTGGATATGTATACAAAGGGATCTAACTTTAGGCTCTGTGACAAACTCGGTGTGAAATGAGTTCTAATATCCTAAAGACAATAAAGTTGGAAACTTTCTATGGTGAGAATCACATTGAATGGTTTTTATAGCTTAATTATACAAATTTCCATTATCCACAGTCACCATTGTTTGCATTCAACCATGTTGATGGTAATAAGCCAACAAAGGATAGGGTTTGGAGCCTGAATAATTGTATTATTTTGGAACCATGAATCGAACTCAGGACCTTGCACTTACTAGGCAGGAGCTTGTGCCCTGGCCCCTGAATAATTTTTTACTATAGAAATATAATTAATTGAAATCATTTTACTCTATCATATGATTTCAGATGGGAAATTCATAACTGTTACTGCTCATTCCACAGTGGTGACAGATATTGTTTTAGTCTCTTTTCTGTTACTATAACAGAATTTGGGTAATTCACAAGTAAGTTTTTGTGTTGATAGGAGACTGCAAGTGCACGATTGGGAGATTGCCTCTTTTGAGGTCATTGTATTACATCATAGCATGGCATAAAAGTGGAAGGACAAGTGTATATGTGGAGAAGACACAAAACAGGAGGGACTGATTTTTGTTTTATTCTCTGGTGAATGAGCCCATTCCTACAAGAACTAACACATTTACATTAGGAATGTATTAATGCCTCTTAACAATCTAATCACTTCTTAAAGGCCACACTTCTCAACACTGCCTTGGGGCAAAACAAATTTCAACATGAAATTTAGAAGGGACAAATCAGATTCAAACGATAACAGACACTGTTGAATATCCAACCAATATCACGTGCTGGAGCACAGAGATACACTAGACATAATCCCTCACAGTGGTAGCAATCTAGAAACTGATTTAATTTTCAGTGATGAGACAGAATCAGAAGGTGGGCTTTCTCAAGGTCCCAGGAATAGCTCATAGCAAAGATGAGTTCATAGCAAAGTGTTGTGACTAAATTTAGCACTATTAGAGCCTAGCAGTCTTTTCATAACGGTAAATAGCACCATAATTTATGGGAGGAGTATTGACAATGTCATTTTTAAAAATTCAAAATCTATTAAAGAAATACTCAATTTCTTGCAATTTCTCATTTCACGTTCTTGCTCTTTGGTTTCCCATGAGCATTCGAAACCTGTTAATGCATTTGGGCCCTTCGACTAAACAAAGAGAATTTCTTCCCATGAACCAACTAGCTAAGCATCAAAGCCTAGTTAGCCATCTGCCAAGGATGGAAATGGAACCTTCAACTTCCTATCAGTCATGGCCCACACTTCTGTCAATCATGGCCCACATTCGTTGAATTTTCTGGAGGAAAAACACTGCCCTAGAATTTTCTGGAGGCAGATACCATCAGAGGAAGAAAAGTAGAATTCAACTAGAAACCATTTATATTTCCGTATTTTTAGCTCCATCTCTAACAATCCTTGATCAAGGAGACCCAGACTACAAGGCTGTGACATGATCCTTGTTTGTACAGTAGAACAGAGAGAAAATGATGAGAAAGCAAATTTCTTTTCAAAAAGACAGCTTGGACAATAATTTTTAACTTAGTGAAATGGAATTCTGACACGAAGATTTGTTCGAGGGTAATTTGTGTGGGAGTGTGAAACTCAGTGTAATTAAGGAGTGAGTAATGAGAAAAACAGGGTTGACCTTTTCACTTTATTTTATTTTATTTTATTGAGCCATGGAAAAAAATACTTGTGCCCACCACGCCATCATTACACTTTAAATAATGTTAGAAGAATGTGGTTGTTTATGAGGAAAGTACAAGTGTTAATACTGAACTTGACCTAAAGATACGTATGAAACAAGTGAAAATTTATGAAAGGATTATAGTTTTAGAACTTTTGATGGTTATTTGTATTGATAATAGTGAATAGTTGGGCAAGATGAATCTCTGATTGAGAGAAACACATTTCTGGCTCTGGGATTTGCTCACTGTTTAGAACCTGCTAATGCTAATTGATGTCCACGTGTTTTTGATGTCTTCTAGCCTCCTTTGTGCTTGGATTGACCATCTGATCATTTCTGACTAATGGAATGTGAATAGAATTGCATGGTTGTTTCCAGGAGAGGTGGCTAATACGCAGCTCACCTCCTCAACCCTCCAACTCTTCCCCTCATGGTTGGCAGCTGGTGAGGGAGGCTATGAGATGGAAGTGGAATGGAAGGGGTCCAAATACCCAAATCTCTGCTCAGATAGAGTAATGTAGGAGAGCTCCTTGGCCTATATTGTGGTAGGGACGTTGCCAAAATGTAGGCCAAGAAGCTTTTACAGTGTAGCGTTATCAGCTTCTGTGTATGCTTGCATAATTCTGATGTAACTCTGCAACATA